>LPNX010965221.1:276163-419783 GCA_001517045.1 Pseudotsuga menziesii | reverse complement strand
ATAAAGTATACATGTTATAATAAGGTATACATGTATACATTATAATTACCAAGGAAATGGATCCTAACTCCAAGGTTGCATGAATAGAGTGTTAACAAAGGGGGCTCCCTCGTTAGACCACTTTAAAAACCTTGTGTGTGCATGGTCGACCACCCAACTTGGGGCGTACTAGGAGGGCTTCTCTGGGAGTTACCTCCCTACACCTATTACTAGCACAACTGCATCCCAGTTCCTAGCTACAACAAAAGGCACATGTGTCAAGATACCGAGTTAGGAAATTGTTTCCAGGCAATTTCCCAAAATGGTCCTTTGAGAACACTCTAAAGAGGACTTTAATAGAAACCCTATGGTCAACATATTGATGCAAACACCATAAAAAAAAATTACAATTTAATATCCATAACCAAAGGATTTTCTACAATCTTATTCTCATTTAAATATTCTAATTAAATTTATATATATAAGAATGACATCATTAACTATTCAAAACATTTAAATTTTATTTTACAATCATTAAAGTAAAGAAGATAATAATTATAATCTAACAAAGCTCTAATTTTTTTTAACTCCCACCATAAAAGAATCAATATACTATCATATTATGGAATATATATAAAACCATTTTCAATCAAACTCAATTACTAATATTTGCAAACTCAATGAAAAAAATCGATATAATATATTACATATCATAAACTAGGCATAAAAACATATTCCAATAAACATCAATTACTAATATTTTACAAAATCGATTGCTAACAACAATTTTAAACAAATTTATTTATGAGATATAGCTAGCTTTATATGGGAATAGCATTCATAATTATAACAGGAGTCATAAAAATATATAGATGGACAAGACTAAACAACACTACTAGAAAATTTAACTCTATATACATGAAAGATGGGGAAAAACAAGTGCTTATTTACAAACATATCCTTAAACCAAATTAATAACATGTTGGGAATAGTCATGCTATTTCTAAAATTATCTTTAGATAAATTAAAAGAAATACAAAATGTGAACACCACAATGTAGGTATTATATGAGATGTGACTTTATACACAAATAACACTTACAAATTATACAACTAATTTATTAGAAAATTCACAAATTTATTAAAAATCTATAAACTAAATATTATTAATGATAATGATCATAAAATTTAATTATACACATCTAAACTATATGAAAAAAATATATAAAAAGTTATAAAATTTCAGAATGCTCATAAGAAGTAAAGATTGACTATCTTAACTAGGTGACAAGTTTAAAATACACAAAATCTATTGGATATAAAAATATAGATGCAAATTTAATTCTAGAAAGAATATAAAAAATGTGGAAAAAATTATTAAAATTGAATATTCATAGAAGTATGAAATATGAGTTCACAATGGTTTTTTAGAAAATTTACATTTCTTAGAAATCTATCCACTAAACAATATTAATCATAATTATTATAAACTTTAATTCTACACAACTAAACAATAGGAAAAAATTTAGTAAAAAATTATGAAAATTTCAGCCCTTACAACAATGAAAGATTGACAATTTTACCTACTTGACAAGTTTAAAATACAAATAAAATTTGTTAGATCTAAAAATATAGATTCAAATTTAATTCTGCACATGAAACACTATGAACAATGTAGCAAAAAATTTATTTAAATTAAATATTTCACAATGCTTTAGGTAAAAGTATGAAAGAAGAGTCATCTCTACATGAGATAAGTTTAAAATATAGACAAAATCTATTGTATCTAGAAATATAAATCCATTATTAATTAAAAATTATAAAAATGAATGAAAATGAATAAAGTTGAGATATACAAAGTTTAATTGATTGAAAAATATACACAAGCTAAATCCATACTTTTTTTAAAACTAAATCCATTAAATCCATGCTTTTTATCAATATTCTTAATCGTCTTGAGAAGCTTGGTGAGGTGTACTAACATAATAACCAAGATCTTTGGTTAGAATTGACATGACATCAATCGACCTAATTGTCATTTTGACATTTTTGCTTTAAAAACTAAGGTGAGGAAGATTGAAAACAACTGTTTACAATAAGATTTTTACTAAAATTTGAAGATGGAAAACAATTCTCTACCATAAGATTTTTACTAAAATTTTTAGACCTTGGATTTTAAAGATTACTATTAATAGTCACTGAGAAACCTAGTGTAAATCTTAAAGACATACACCTTACGAATCTAAAATTGAGAAAAAAAACATCTGGGTTACATGGTTTGACGCGAAAATTTTCGCTGATAGAATCTCTGAGAATCAATCACGGAAGCTTTTTTTTGGTGGAAAAATGTTATTATGCTGTCCCAAATAAATGATATTAACAAAGATACAAATAAACTGTTTTTTTTATCTTTTTTATAATCATTGTTCAAGTGTGGTTTTTTTGTTTAGAAGAAGCAGGTTGTGCTGGTACGATCTTAGCTGGAATAGTCATCATCCTTCTTCTTTATGCTGACAATATTGTCCTTATGGCAAGGTGTTCTTCAGATTTTGATAAGCAGCTTCGACTCCTCAAAGATTTCTGCTATAACATGGGTATGACTGTTAACACTGACAAAACAAAAGTTATGATTATCAAATCCAAGAATGATACATACGCTAATTTTATGTATGACAATAGCAACTTGGAGGAAGTATCTTCTTACAAGTACCTAGGAATTGATATCCATCACAAGCTCAACTGGAACTATAGCATTAAGAAAAGGATTAACGGAGGGTGGAATTTGGTCTTGAAAATAACTGTAAAGCTGCAAACCTCATGATGTGGGATAAAAAGAAGCTCCTTTTTGAAACTCTGGTCACTCCTGTCATCTTGTATGGGTGTGAGGTCTGGGGTTGTAGCATCTCTAGAGAATCCTGGAGAAAGATCGAGCAAATCCAGAAGCGTTTTATAACTTATAACCTCAAAATAAAAAACAATACACCCTATCCTATTCTCCTTATAGAAGTGGGTCTTTCCCCCATCGAGAGCCTAGCTATGACTAGATTCCTAGCTATGACTCCCTAAGATAGCTTTAAACTCCAGCCAAAACCACTTAAGGCTCAAGCGTGGGTGGTATAAAGATACCAGGTCTTGGTTAAATCGCTGGGAGATCGATGAAAATGTTGCTTTGCAGAATATTAATAACATTAAAAATATTATTTCTTCTAAGTTAGAAAAATTGTGGTGTGAGAAAGATCTCGACGCTAAAAGAAAATTAAGATACTATAACGAGGTCATCAACCCTACTCTAGAAGGTCAGAAGTATCTCTCTGTTTTGATCAGTACTAAGAAAAAAATGAACATAGCTAAGATAAGAACGAACTCGCATGAGCTCCATAGTGAAACTGGTCGTTGGACAGTCCCTAAAACACCTTGGGTAGAAAGGATCTGCCACCTTTGTGAGAGTAAGAACATTGAAGATGAAAATCACTTCCTCTTAGAGTGCCGTGCGTACACCCACATTAGATCCCAGTTTCATAATCTTTGTGGCAATTACGACTTTCCTAGCCTTATAGCCTCTCAAAATTATAGTCAGCTCGGGACGCTTCTTTCCAAGCTCTTTGAGCATAGAAATATAACTTTAAAGCAAACTAATTAATTCTCTTCTTCATCATCATCATCATTATAAATTTTAAATTATTTCTTATTTATTTAATTTGAATTTATTTCTAAATATTCTAAAAATTTCAGTTTTTTTTCTATATTATTTTACTGGATTTGAAAAAAACTAATTAAAAATCTATAATTTAAAATAAAAAAAGTTTACAATCATTTTTAATATTTCAACAATTTTTTTTAATTTTCTACCGATAAAATGTGTTTTGTAAAGCAAACCACACCTTGCTAATCTGCTAAGCCGACATTAACACTAAAGCAGTAAACGATACTAAGCTGTGTATTTAACCACGTAGTGTGCTGTAGCTAAGGCGTATCCTAAACATAAATTCATCCACTTATATATATATATGATAATTAAAGGCTTTAAAAAATTATATATATAACTATTAATTAGTTTTAAGATTTTAAATAGAAAAATAATTATTATAATTATTATTTGATAATTAAAGGTTTTAATTATAAGTATTGAAAAAAATTCTATAAATCTAAAGTTTTTAATTCCTATTTTATTTAAAAAAATATAATCTGTATATTAGCTTTTTGATATCTTTGTTCAAAATTCAATCTCCTCTAAATATTGTTCTCTTTAATTATGAACCTTTATCTATCTCATGCCTATTATTGGCAGGTAGTACCAATAGTAGTACTTCAACTATAGCCCAAGCTAATATCTTGAGAAGTTGAACTTCGATAAACATAAGATTTCCATAAAAACACAATACAAAGCACTTACAAAATTAATGTATCAAATCTAATTTACTTTTATAATATATTCATTAATTTTAATATGATCTACTAATATATTCCTTATATGTTTCTTCTATAAAATTCTGTAAAATACAATTTTCTCTCAAAAAACCTATGTGTTTACATCAAAATAAGCTATTGAATTCAAGATCTACTTATTCCTCTACTAGTTTTCTTTGAATTCATTATTAGGTGAAATTTGAAAAAAACCATACATAAAGAGACCTACCTTCTCTATCACCATGAAGTCCAGTCTTCTGTGGGATCATCCAACATGGAATCGAGTAAGCCCCGTATTCTGTGGGATCATCCAACATGAAATCGAGTAAGTCCCGTATTCTCTGGGATCATCCAACCGAAGAAATAGCACCTTAATAAAATACTGACTGTTATATGATGATAGTAATAAAATAACAACATAAAACCCAGAAAATAAAATAAAACCATGTACAGATTCCAGGAAGAAAGACTCATATTGGATAGGCGTTCTGATGCATATTGGACTAATACCGACTAATTAGTGCACAAAATTATTAAACAAATTAACAGGTCTGAAATCCGACTAATTACTTCACAAAATTAATAAACAAATTAATTGATCTAAAATCCAATTAGTTTAAGGGGCATTTTCAAACATTATAACAGCAAATTTGAATGTGAAAGCCAATAACAATCACAAGTATCTCAAATTGTTATATATAAGGTGTTTCCCAGGAATATAAAAACTAATCTATAAAAAAATAAACCAATAGATCTATAATAAACTCACAGAGTTCCTCATCATTAAATTTGCCTTTGGGCCTTCAAATTTAGCCTGCAAAAAGGACAATAGTTCTTGATCCTGTATGTAATTAATAAATAATCAACATCAAACAAAAGACCAGACTTCATTCTTTCCATGTTTATTTATTAAAATTATCTCAAATCATGCGCTAGCTACTCTAGAAATAATAATTATTCCGAAAAAAAACTTGAATGTAGTTACCTTATCTTACAGTGGCCCTTATCTTAGCATAAGGATTTTGAATCATCAAATTAACAAAAATTCAAATTTCCAAATTTTTAAATTTAAATAAAAATTAAAAAAATTATAATTAAAAATTTCATAAATCTTCTAATATATAAAATATATATTTTTTTAATAAAACCTAAATTTAATAAGAATAGAATATATCTAATTTTTTAATTAAATTTAAATTTAATATAGAATTCAAAAAAATAAAATCTTATTAAATTTTATTTCAAAGATTTTTAAATTTACTATCATCACTATTGTTTAATACCAAAGAATTATTTAAAATATTAATTTATTTTACAAATTTATTAAAAATATTATTTTACAAATATGGTAAAACATCTTTACCAATAAAAATATGGAAAAAACATTTTATATACTATAAGGTTATCATTTATATACTTAAATTTGTTTTGTGTTATTTCTTTTAGGTTTTAGATCAAGTCAAGTTGTGTCTTCTATGCTATAATGCAACATGAAATAGAGTCCAGTCCCGTGTTCTCTGCAATCATGCAACTGACAAAATGGAACATAAATCAAATAATTACTATTATTATAATAATAAATAAACAAAATAAAACCCTATATAAAAAGAGTTAAACTCTAAAAGAAAACTATGTAAAGAAAGACATAAATCCTAAAATAAAACCCTGTACAGGAAGACAAACACTTAAACACTAAAATTACTGAAATTGAAAATTACTACTACTTATTGTATTACTAAATCACAAGAAAATGAGAAATCTGAAAAATATCCAGATGAAAATAAATTATAAAACTATCACTGCATTGCGGCCAAACATTTATCAAAAAAATGTGAATGGAACCTCACCCTAGAGAGAGGATAGCCCGTAAGTGTTCTCCGAATACCAATTAATTACTGCACAAACTCAATAAACAAAATAACAAATTAAATTTGAATGAGAAAGCCAATAAAAATAACAAATTAAATTTAATGAAAAAGCCAATAAAAATAACAAGTATCATTTAATTTCAAACAGCAGGTAAACCCTGGGAGCCTATTCCAAGCTTTCTTATACAAATTGAAAACCAATAACAATAACAACAAATCTATATAAAAGCCCGCCACATTTTCTAACCAAAACTCACCAGCTGGGATCCGATTTAAAAGCAGATAGTGGTTACTAAGACTCTACAGTTTATCCATTCCAATGTAAAAACCCTGGCCTCTGTGCCCACTATATTCCAATTGAGAACATAGCATAAGATCACAATGATAAAAGTATAATAAACTCAGAGGGTTTCCTTCATCATTGTCGAAGCACAAAATTAGCCTCTCGACCTTCAAATCTGGACAACAAAAAGGACAATAGTTCATATCATGTATCTAATTGATAAAGAATCTAAGATCAAACGAAAGAGGATACTTCATTCTTTCATTGTTTATTTATCATATTTACCTCAACTCATGTCAATAACGCTGGGAGACGATAAGACAATATGTATGCACGATGAACAAGTTACCACTCGTGCTGGGAACGTAATTGGAAGTAACCCACTCGTTGTTCTTAAATATTAGAAGTCCTGCCACATAGTTGGGCTTCTCACCTCCCAGACCATTTTTCACTGTGGATTTTTCCAACTGACAGAAACTTATCTACTTCTAAGTTCTCTTCCATATTCATCAGCAACCTTTCTGCACTGTAAAATGCACTACACTATGTTATTCATATATCTATTATAAGCAAAAATATAGAACTAATGCCGCATATAAAAACAAGGGCGTTATACCTATAAAGGGAAGGGTGCTTCCGCCATTTATTGAGATGGGTGACAAAGGGCAGCCACAACCATATGAAAATGGAAATCAGACCAACCCTCAAAACGATCATCTGTTTCAATATTGCCGTGCGCCTCCTTTTGCTCTTCCTGCAGATCCAAGAAACCTCTGCCTAGCTGCATCCTGTAGGCGTTCCACGAGTTGTGAGATATTCCAGGGTTTACAACCTGGAAAATCCCGCATTCTTGTGTGGCCGATATTCCAATTTCTGTTAGCTTTTTTTCAGTAAATTCATCGATTTGTAAAGAATACCAGGTTATGACCGGTATCTCGAATTAGTGAAACGTTTCAAGAGCGGGAATCTCTTAGACGGGACGAGCGAACTCGGAAGGAATCGATTGCAAACCTCTTAAAAAGACTAACTGTACTCTTGCGGCATCCATGACTCCAGTTCCAATAAATACAGTATGGAAGTGCTATAAGCAGATCGATTCCCAAACCCGTGTGCTCTCCTTCCCTTCCTTCTCCGAGGAGATCCAATCTAACAAACAAGCAAAGTGCATCATCTGGAGCTGCGACCACAGAAACCCTAACCTCCCCTCGCCAATAGTATCTCTCAGCACTGAGACCCTAATATCTCCTCGACCAAATATCCCAGATCTGAGCACTTGAGTGGGCTTAATGGTTAAGAACATGTGTTATCTCCTTTGAGGTCACAGGTTCAAAACCGGCAGGGTAGAGTTGCTCATTGGGTAGGCTAGAAGGGTAGGCGACTCGGCCCCTGCTAAATGACAAGTTATTGGTATATCTGGCTTGCAGGCTGTTGGATATACTCTTGGAAGGTTGCTGTTTCCATGGTTTAAAAAAAAACAATAATAGGGTTCCAAGAAATATGAAGTAAAGTAACTATTTCAATTTCAAAATTCAAACTGCACGGTCACTTTTGTATCCCAGCTATTTGAATTTCAAACTAGACGCTCAGCCTTGGATCCCATTGAATGAAGGATTTTTCATTTGATAAATCAACATTGGCTTTTTCATGTACTTATCATATAAACGGCTACTTAGGATGATTTTGTCATTGGCTTTTTGGAACAAGAATACCGTTATAATTTGATGGATACTCAGAATGCCATTATCATTTGATGGATACGCTGACACGGAAAACGCTCCATACACATCTTCTGAGCTGGACAACCCTACTTGATGAACACTGTACTTATCCATATAACGGCTACTTATGCTTTTGTCATTGGCTTTTTGGATAAGAATGCCATTATCTTCAGTATGATTTTTGACATGGACAACGCAGACGCTCCATCGACATCTTGCGACGTGGACAACCCTCGCATCTTTTGGAACGCGGAGGAGTAACGTCGAGATCGGTTAAGGTTTTGATTATGTGCTCCATCTCGGATATTTAAAACTTAAATTTGAAATCATTGAGTCAACGTGGAGTTTTATATATATATACTTTGTTAGTATGACGGTCGGTTAGTTATGGTTAGATTGGATTGGATATTTAAAAGTTAAATTTGAAATCATTGAGTCAATGTGGAGTTCCTTTTATATCTTTGTTAATCATGATTAAATTGTTGGTTAGTTAAGATTTTTTTAAGTCATGATTAGATTGGATTGTTTGTTAGCTATGATTTTATTTTATTTTTGTTAGTTGTTTTACATGATATGTTTCATATTGTTGTTTAAGTTTGTTACGATAATTTTTATACCTGGTTATAAAATAGTTTGTTATGTGTGTGATTCTATTAGGATTGAAGATAAAAATTGTTTTTGTTTAGAGTGTTTTACTTTTACTTACATTTGATTATTAAGTTATAATACAAATCTTTATAATCTATTAACTTTTCAAAACTATATTAAGTTTGAAAAGCTTTTTTGCAACCTTTTTGGAATATACAAACAATTTTAAAATAAACCAAGTATTATCCTTTTTAAGGTCTAATAACAAAAAGTTAGTATTAGTAAACTTAATTATCATCATTAATTATCATCATGGTAGTAATCACTTATGATTCAAAAAAATTATTTTATATTAATTTTGCAATGTTTAATATTAAATAAATATTAAATAATATTTTTATCAACTAAAAAGACTTTTTTTGAATTTTTTAAATTAATTAATTTTTATTGATAGTATTATGAATTGACCATTTACAACTAACGAATAAAAAAAATTATAAAACAAATAATTCCCAAAACTATTATACTATATAAATGTTATTATTTTTCTAATGGTAATATTAATGAATGGTAATATTAATGGATTGACCTAAAAAATGATAAAATAAATAATTCACAAAAAAACTATTATACTCCACCTACTTTTGGTAATTGTGTATATTAATTCCTCTTAACACAAAGAATGCCACCATAGTTTATCACTTGTACTTATACTTCCACGCACATTTACCTACATGTCCCTAAAATTCCTCAATGTCCATGATAGACTCCCATAATCAAGATGTCAAATTTTATATGAAATTTATTATTGGGGCCAATGTGTTTTGAATATTTTAATTAAAATATATACATTGGTGTTTTTTATATTTGAAATATAAAGAGTATGGTGTAAATATACGTTAGTTGGGAGTTGTTAATTTTTATAAGCCATTTAAGTGTAAAATTTAAATCCAAGTTAATGTATGGTTTAAACATTTACACTTGTTAAATATTTTTTGGGTTATTTTTATATGTAAAAATAAATTAAACAATTTAAAATATCAATTTTGATCATAAAAATAATTTTAGGTATAAATTAGTTACAAAATAATATATATTTTTGATAAAAACACTAATAAGTTTTTTTTGGTTAAAATAATCTTTCCATATTTTTTGATTTTATGTAATACTTTCCTAACATTAAAAATGATTTTGTTAAGTTTTATTTGAAAAAACTAGTAAATGCTATTTATTAAATGAATCTTAAATGTTGGGAACTTAAATTAGGGAATCCATGCCGTCAATTAACAAACCTAAGTTTGTGTTAGTAAGTGAATACTCACTTATATTTACAAAGACAAGGGAAAAGGAAATTACTAACTATTAAGCCCTAGGAAAAAAGGGAAAAGGCATGTAAATAAAAAGAGTGTTTCGAGAGAACACTAAGTACATAGTGTAGGCTCTACCTTGGATAACGAAAAAGTACCATAGAGCTCCCAATGCACACTTGAATGGTGTTAGGATCTGGAAATAAGAACCGCTAGTGAGCACTCACAAACATGCTAGGTTTTGTAAGTAACTTCTATGGACTAAGAAACTCGTAGCAACTTGACAAACAGATTGAGTGAAGAGCACAAACTAGGGTTTTGGGAAAGAGGATGGGGCCTTGCATATTGGAAACAATTTCGAGGTTTCAAAGGCTCGGCAGAGCGTGACTACTCCAATTTTGTTCCTATAAAGGCATTTAGATGAGTTTATTCTCACCTGACCCTAGTATTTTTTTTTTCGAAAGAAAAAATTAGTAAATATTTTATTCACATTCAACAGATGGCCCTCAAGGTCCATTATACAAAACCAACTAAGAAGTTGTCATTACAATCAGTTACTTGCCTCAGGAAGAGCACAATAACCATTATCATATCATAAAGATTACCAAATACTTATTAGCATAAAAGAGTTCAAATATGAACAGCCATACACCAAAAATAAGTCTAACCATAGCAGAATTTTTTCATCATTTGTGATCACTCAGGTCAGATAAACTGTGAGTCGAAAGGTGATCACAAGCAAATGCATACCAGAGCATAACTAGCTGGCTGAAAAAGCCTCTAAAAGTATGAAAAAATCAAAGCTGATCAAATAATTAGCAACTAATAAACTGGCCAATAGGCCATCCAAAGAAAAAATTCATTTCCATAACAACTCGAGAACAAAAAGACCATCAGCCCGCATGTCATGCTCTTAGAATGTTTGCTTGAAGCATAAAATATTTCAGCCAGAGCATCATGTATCAAGGGTGCCGCAAATCATGAATCAGAAATGCCCAAGCATAATCTCCAAAAATATAAATAATCATGGATGTGTATCAATTTCATCTCCAATCAGACCCTTATCTATTTCATGATTCCCAGGTTTATCCTTGACAAGCCTAGAAATCTCCTGAACAGATTTCAAGCATGAGCGTAGATAGTAACCCTTGCTAAGAAATGGAGAGGTCTTACAAGGAGATACAAAACCCAAATTCTTCAATGATAAATTCGGAACAGAAGGAGATAAGGCCTCAGGGAAAAGGTTCAGAGAGGAAATGTTAGCAAGATCGTTCATATAATTGGAGATGCTCAACGATTTAAGATTGGATAGAGGTTCAGATTCACAAGAAACAGAATGGAAGTCCACATTCTCCTTCACAGGTATTCCAGCCTTTGCATTAGACTGAAACCCACCTTTTTTGAATCTCCAAATTTTGGAAGAGGAATGCTTATTAAATGAAAGAGAGCATTCATTTGCCAGATGTCCAAACCCATGACATCTAAAACATCGAAAAGGAATTCCCAAATAATCCAGTGGCTGAAAGTAATCACTATTACCCTTTTTAATGACCAATTCAGTAGGTAATCCCAAACGAAAGTCTAGCAAAACAAGAACCCGGCCTATGCAACATACCCCAGAGTGTAAATAGGAAAAATCAGTTTCCAAATGGGTATCTAAAGTATTCCCAACAAGTCTGAAGAAATTAGCAGACCAGAATTCAAAGGGTAAATGTGGGAGTTTGACCCAAATAGGAACTTGGTCATACATTTCCTTCCGCGGATCAAATAAAGGAGTCCATTGTTTGATAAGAAGACCTGTGTTATCCCATTTACAAACACCAACCAGGATCCTATCGGCATCCTCAACTGAAGAAAATTTAAAAGCAATCCATCCCCTTGGAAGCATAAAGATCTCAGGACTAGAACTGATAATCTCAGTCCACGCCTTAACATCCCACCCATGCAAAGATTCAGCGTTATAATTACGCCTTCCAAACCTCCCAACCAAATTTAGAGCATTGGTGAGAACTATATCATTTAAAAGCACGTCTTCCCCCAGAGTCATTAAAACCGGATTAATCTTCTTTATAGGTTTAGGCTGCCTCCGCTTAGACTTACAAATTTCTTTGCTTACAGCTAAATGAGAATCATGCACATAGTCATTATCAGAATCAATAGATTTGATAGAGACATGGTTTTCATTAGATATAGGATTAAATCCCATTTGAGCATTCAAGCCATCATTAACAACTTGAACCTTTCCAACTGCCGGGAGATTAGCCAAACAGCTGTTAGTCTTGTGAACCTGAAGACTAGGACCTTTCTGATTATGATAACTAATACCCAAATCGCAATTCATCAAACCCAAAGAATCAGATTGGAGACCCAATCTTGAAGACGGATGCACATCCCCATCCAAAATACTATTCCCACTCGACTGTGATATAAGAGAAAAATGCCCGCACTTATCCAAACAAGTGGAAGCCTGATAACCTAAATCCGAACAATCCACTTCTTTAGGGCCCAGGCACGAGTTATCCCTAATTCCCAAAACCTTCCATGGAGAGTAAACCATAGGAACATAATTATCTTCTCCTAAATTCTGTCGAGAACAAGCCAAATGTCCTGAAGGAACAGAATCTACAGGACAAGGAGGTAAGGGATTCAACAAAGGTCTCCCACCCATACAACCTCCATCCAAACAGTCCACAGAGAAAAAAACCCTATCCCAATTTTCAACTAGACCAAGGGTAGACCCCGATTCTCCCAAATTAAACCTGACCCTAGTATATTACAGAGTAAAGTTTTGCAGAATGAATGTTAAGTAAACGGAAACAGATATTAATAAAAATTTAGCATGTTGAGTAATAAAAAAATTATATTTGTTTTTTTATTAAATTCTCTATAAAAGATTAGTGAAGAAAAATTAATTTTTACTTCAAACTTGTCTATACAATTGCATTGATAATCAATTTTTTTTATCTATTTTATATATATGCGGGGAATGATAAGTATGTGTCTTTGCATAGATTTTCTTTTAGATAGGGTTTGATTATCATATAAGAAACATTCTAGTTTTTCTAAATGTTATTTACGCAAAGTGTGTTTAGAGTTATATAAGAAACATTCTAGTTTTTCTAAATGTTATTTACGCAAAGTGTGTTTAGAGTTAGGGTTTAATAATTACACAAGAGACATTCATGTTTTCTTTTATCTAAATGTTATTAACAATTATTTGAACAAGTTACAGATTGGTATATAAAAACTAAATATTTAGATAAACCCTAACTACTAAATATTTAGATAAACCCTAACTAGGAAAAATGTTAAACGAAGACAAGTAAAATAAAACCAAAAAAAACTGTATTATTGTTTTTCTTTAAGGAACGAAACCCTCTTTCCAAGAATACAAATACATATTATATACAAGAAAATATGTTGTAACAACAAATTCATTGCTAAAACACCAAACTTACTTTACGATTCAAAGACCTGTAAATTAAGAGATGACGTTTATCGAAAACTTGTCCATACTATTAATTTCAATAAATAAACTAACAATCATTTACATCTTCAAGAACAGAGTTTAGCATCCGTAAGTGAAGCATCAATGTTGTGAAACAACTTCAAACATTAACAGTCTCGTTAACAACGTAATGTTGTCGTTTTGCAAGTTAAAGATATGGAAAATAAACAAAATACATAGCTCTGATATATTCTTCAGCAACGTGCATACATAGGAAAATGCATCGAAAAACAAACCAGAATGTCCCATGCTGGTTGGGCCATCATTTCCTTCCTCAAATCTTTCCATACAACCATGAAAGAAGCCGAGAAGGAAGGCCTACAAGAGATGGAGAACGCTATGGTATAGGCTAGCTCCCATAGAAAAAGCATTTGGGATCCATGGTATAGGTGTAGGCTAGCTCGTACAAGAGATGGAGAACGCTATGAGATCGATAGCTCCCATAGAAAAAACATTTGGGATCCAGCTAGAGGATAGTATGTTGAGTGCTTTGATATCTCCATGTAGCAGTGTAGGACAGTGAAATAAATGTCAAACAAGTACGATGAACCCACATAGAGCTCCATATAACCGATTGGAGTGCAATTTTTTTTGTCAAGCTTGTGATCGACGGAGGGGGTTGGTATACTTGCTCTTTAATGTATGGATTAAACCAACATGCATGGGAGGAAGGAAACCTGTAGGTTACACACACAGGATTTAGCTCCAGGAGCTAAGTAAGCCTTGCTTCCAGCCTCCCCACGTGACCACCTAAGTCGCTAAAGAATATCAAGTTAACCATAACTATAATTATGTAAAAAGAAATTATGTCATAACTTAGTTATAGGGGTAAATAAGATATAAACATGATTATATGTGTAAAATTTTAATAATGTAAAGTATAGTGTGGTGTAGTTTTAATGAGGTAGGTTTGAATTATATTTAAAAATATATATATTATTACAAATGATATTAGAGCGTGGTTACAAAGCTCACGATTAATGGGTCCTATACTCAAACAAAAATATTTTGGTTAAATAATAAGTTATGGATTTCCATAAATTAACAAAACAAATAATTGTTCCACAGAGAAAATCACTAATGGATGAACCAAAACAAATATTGGAAGAAGAGCCAGTACCGTAGGATATGCCACTATTGGAAAATGCAAGTTTATATTTTGAACTGGGTGCAAAACGTAGCCTGAAAATACAATCATAAATGTTAGAAACTATGCGAAGTTTGAAGTATGACTTAGAGAGCCTTAAGGCGGATTATGTTAAACCAATGAATTCCAAATCAAATCAAGAAGAGATCAATGAATTAATTTTAAAAAGTTTGACACACTAGGCACCACATAAAAACAATAGTTAGAACTCTTGTAGCACGAGAAAGAGAAGAAAGAAAGATACCAAAAGTTGCAGAAGTGAAGAAACCACCGACAATATTCAAATGATTTTTGGAGATTTAATGAATTATGATGAAACGAAACATAGTAAAAAAAAAGGAAGATCTATGGGTTTACAAGGGGAATTTAAGAAATTAAAACCTCCAATGTTTGATGGGGAATATGAAGAGGTTGCAGAGGCTTGGTTATTGAACATAGAGTAGTATTTTCAAGTCTATAGTTAAGATGATAATTTCAGAGCATGTTTGGCTATATTCCAATTGAGCGAAAAATCTACCTTGTGGTGGTAAGAAGCGAAAAGAATAAATAATATATGAAACAAGGAATTAAGCTAGAAAATGTTTAAGAAACTATTTAAAAAGAAATACATGTTAGAACGGTATTATGATGAAAAATCCAAATAATTTAATGACCTACGGTTGGGACAATTAACTATGGAAGAGTTCGTAATGAAATTTGTCAATCTAGAACGTTATGTACCATACATGAAGGATGAGAAAAAAAAGTATATCGATTCATCCATTTATTACCTATCGCTAACAAGGATAAATCTTAATTTGATATGCCCAAGACAATGGATGAAGTGATTAGGAAGGCTAAACTCTACTACCTTTTATCAAACAAAGATCTGAACTAACTTGGACTTTGTAAAACAAAAGGAACGAAAATAGGGATCAACGTAAAAATGGATTTAAACCTTCTCCTTTTAGGTATGGAACCATGAGTTACTCATATGACAATTATAACAGTTCAGGTTCCAACCTAAACAACATAGTAAAAGATGTTGAAACTTTTAGTAGCGCAGGAAACAATAGCGTAAAGGAAGTTAAGTGTTGGGGATGTGATGGACCTCATTTGTACACAAATTGTCTTCATAATCCTAATAGAAAAATGAATGCTTTAAATATATTGCAAGAAGCTTCTACAATCAACCACATAGCCACAAATATACCCAGAATTAATGCTACTTTGGAATATTGTCGAGAAAATAATCATACTTTTATGTTGGAAGTAGAAGGTAAAATTATGAAAGTACACATGTTTCCATTCTTATTGATTTAGGAGCTAGTTTAAGTTGCATTGCAGCAAAAATAGTTGAAAATGTAACCTTTCTAAGGAAAACAAAAAAATGCATGGTTGGTACAGCTAGCAACATGAGTAAAGATGAAAGCTACAGAGATAATAAAAGGTTGTAGGATGAGTCTTAAGGAAATGGACACTTCTGTCAACTTAAATATAATTTCTTTAGGATGATATGACATTTTAATCAGAATGGAAAGTAGTTAGATTCCCATAAGACCATCATTAACTATCTACACAAAAGTTTTGATTGTAATGATGAAGAAGGTAAGTAGCATACCATAAAGGGGATTTATAGAACCATAACTACGTGACAAATTTCAACGGTACAAATCAAGAAATGTATCAGGAAAGGATGCCAACATTATGCCATTACAATTGTGGAGACTAAAATTCAACAATAAAAAACAACATTGGAGAAATTCCTTATTCTTAAGGAATTTTTGGATGTGTTTCGTGATGAAATACCAATATTTGCTCCTAAAAGGGATTCAACCTTTACTATTGATTTAATTCCTAGATAAGTACCTATATAAAAAGCTCTTTATCATATGAGTATTCTAAAATTGACGGAAGTGAGGATTCAAATACAGTATTTACTTGATAAAAACTGTATTTAGCCTAATGTGTTGCCTTGGGGAGCATTAGTTTTGTTTGTTAAAAAGAAAGATGACACTTTCAGAATATGCATATATTATAGACAATTAAATAAAATGACAATTAAGAACAAATACCCATTACTGAGAATTGATTATATATTTGATCAAATTGGTGGAGCTAGAATCTTTTCAAAAATTTATGTCACGTCAGGATATCATCAAGTATGACTTAAAGATGAAGATATCCATAAAACTACTTTTCAAACAAGATATGGACATTATAAATTTGTGGTGATTCCTTTTGGGATGACTAACACCCATTGAACATTTATGAATATGATGAACAACATGCTAAGTAAATTTCTAGATAAATTTGTACTGGTATTTATTGATTATAATTTAATATCTTCAAAGATTGAGGAAGAACATGAAGAACATTTACAAAAGGTTTTGCAACTTTTGAGGAAACATAAGTTATATGTGAAACTTAGTAAGTGTGATTTTTACAAAATAAAAGTACAATATTTGGGGCATATTATTTATGAAAAAGGAGTAGCAATCGATCCTACTAATGCCAAAGATATTTTAAAATGTCCAGCACCTAAGGATGTACATGACATCAGATCATTCATGGGGTTGATGGAATATTATGTAGGTTTTTAGAAATTTTCTCAAGAATAGCTCACCCTATAACCAACCTTCAAAAGAAAAATGTTAAGTTCATCTAGAGTGAACAACGTCAAGATAGCTTTGTTAACTTGAAACATTTATTGGCAACTACACATGTAATGAGAATTGTTGATCCTAAAAAATATTTTGTAGTATGAATTGATGCAAGTAAAGATGGTTTAGGAGGGGTTTTGACTCAATATGGTCATGCAATTTGTTTTGAATATAATAAATTGAAGGAGCATGAGAAAAAATATGTAGTACATGATATAGAATTGGTAGCCATCATCCATGCACTTAAAATTTGGCGACATTGTTTGATGGAAAAAGAGTTATTGTTATTGACAGATAATATTGGGTTAAAATACATGTTTGATCAAGAAACATTAAATGCACTCCAAGCAAGATGGCTTGCATTTTTGAATGAATATGATTTTGAAATTAGGCATATCAAAGGGAAATAAAGCATCGTAGCATATGCTCTTAGTTGACAACAACATGAATTGTATACAGTAGCAATTAGTGGGTATGAAATAGGATTTAAAAAACTATTGAAAAGAATAACTAGTAATGATTTAAAATATAATAAATTGAATGGAAAATGTGTTAGCAGCGCTGATAACTCAATTCATGGTGCAGATCATATAGATGCAGAAGGATATATGCATTATAAAAATCACATTTATGTACCCAATCGGCTTAGTATAAAACAAACAATATTTAAAGAATTTCATGATAATCCTTGTGCTAGACATCCAGGATATCAAAAATTCATATCAGCTTTAAAGAAAGACTTCTATTGACGAAATATGAAAAAAGAGGCAGCTGAGTATGTGGCTTGATGTTTTACATGTCAACAGGTTAAAGTTGCACATCGACATCTAGTCAGATTATTGCAACCTATACATGTTCAAGAATGGAAATGGGAGACTATAACCATGGATTTTATAACTTGATTACCTAAAACAAGGAAACATCATGATTCCATTATGGTTGTGGTAGATAAACTAAGAAAAGCAGCACTTTTTTTACATGTAAAATATACATATAAAGCCATAAATGTCATTGATATATTTATGAGGAAATTTTTTGGACTTTTTGGAATACCAAAGATAGTTATCACTAATCGTGATGCTAAATTTACCTCCAACTTTTGGACCTCAATGCCATAAGGGTATGGATACAAAATTGAACTTTAGTACAACATACCATCCTCAAATGGAGGGACAAACTGAATGGGTAAATCAAGTATTAGAGGATATGTTGAGGATGTATGTAATGAATCAACCTAGTAAGCGGAAATATTACATTCATTTAGTTGAATTTGCATGCAATAACAACAATGAAGCTTCCCTCAAAATGAGTCATTTTGAAGTTCTTTATGGTAGAAGGTGTAAAGTACCTTTGAGTTGGGGTAACCTTGAAGATATGATGGTTTTGGGATGAGATATGTTGTTGTAGATGGAAATTATGGTAAAAAAAATTAAATGGAATTTGAAGACTACACAAGATAGAAATAAAAGTTACACTGGAAGGAAAATGACAGCTAAACAATATAGTGTGGGATAACATGTGTTCTTAAGGGTCAAACCAAAAAGAAGTACCTTAAGAACATGAGTATGTGCTAAACTTCCAACCAAATATGTGGGACCCTTTGAAGTATTGACTAGAGTGGGACCCATAGCATATCAACTAGATTTACCTCCACACATAAAAACCCATGATGTTTTTCATGTTTAATTACTAAAAAAATTATATTTCTAAAAAATATCATTTCATTGATTGGAATAATGTACACACTAGTGGAAAATGAGAGAGTAGTGACTATGAGACCAAAAATTATGGTCACCGTAGTTTTTTTAAAGGGATAAATGACCAAAATTGATAATTCTAAGTGAGCTAACTAAAAACGACCAAGATAAATGACCATTTTTTGTCACGGGATGAAAACCAACTAAAAACGACCAAGATAAATTACCAAATTTGATCATGGGATATCTAGAATACAAATGAACATATTACACTTGGTCATTTTTAGTTGTCACTCTGACAATGGAAAAAATTACAAATTTGACAATGAATTTGTACATTTTACTAAATTCTAACACTGCAGATGGATTCAGAGACTCGTCTCTGAATGCATGCATCTGCAGTGTTAGAATTTAGTAAATTAATAATGTACTGTCATAATATCACTCCCCTCATAAAAACATCAACAATTTATCATTATAATTCCTTCCCAAAATACTAGACAACATGCAATTGGTCTCTCTAGGCTTGAAAAAGAGTACTAATGATTTTATTTTCTAAAAAATAAATAACTATCATCATCAACATATAAATCATTAATATATAAATATAAAACTTCATATATAAACAAACATTAATATTTAAATTCACAATTATAAACTAAAATCAAAGTCTATGTTACTAAAACACATTATTAAAAACCATTAATATATAAATATATAATTTCATATATAAACAAAACATTAACATATAAATTCACATATATAAATTAAAACCAAAGTTTAATAACATATTTATGATACAATATTATAAATAAATAAAAACAAGATCATTAAAAATGTGAAGGCACACCCAAGCCCTGATAAAGATCCTTTTGAAAAATGTTAGATATGAAAGACCCTAGTGATTATCCCATTCCAGGTGATTCACCAAGCATAAAATGCTTTTCCCACAAGCGAGGTGGAACAATTGGTATATCCATCATTTGGGGAACACTCGAGGGGAAATCCAATAATTTGGTCTCCCGCCATAGTTTTGTACTACGGAACCAAGCGATGGTTTAATGATGGCCATGAAACCCTATGATGGTCATGAAAAGGATCGATCTACTCCACTACATAGAAATTTGACTCAATTGGTGTCAAATGTTTGGCCATGGCTCGACTGGAACCAAATTTTCGGTGAGGGATTTATGATGGCAGTGAAATCCACAATAATATGGCTCGATCTAATCCAATATGAAACGATTTGGCTTGAATGGCGCCAAATTTTTTTCTTTGGTAGTAGGATAGGGGGTTTGGGTCTGAGAAGTGATTCAATAACTCAATCTTATTAGAAATTGTGTTAGAAATTGCATTTGGGGTTTGGGAAATTATCTATATATCTTGTTGTAATTGAAAAAGACACAACAACACATGATGAAACTTGGAGGCTCCTGAAGAGGCTGACGAGGGATTTGCAGGCACAAAATTCAATTCTACTTCTCCTTCTCAGGTTAATAAATTCCATGTTTCCTCTCCCCTTGTTGTTTTTATGTTCCTTGAAAGTATTCTCTATCGATGTGAGGAGGAAATAGATTGATTTAGCATGATTTTTTTCTATACCCATAAAATGAAGTGGACATGAAGCCTATGATATATTGGAAATATAATGATCTAGCATGAAGTGAACATACTACGATAAACATAACCATGTCGAAGAGTCACGTCTACTCTTTTTTGTGCTTAAAGAAAACTAAAAATAGCTTGGGATTAGTCAAATGGACTCTATTCAAAAGAGAGAGTCAATATCCATAATATAGGTTGTTTCTTGAATAAAAACTCAAGATACAAAAAATCTCAAATGATACCCTCAAAAGATCTCATTTTCATTGATAATGTTTCATGGCATGGGATTAACTTGCAAGAATGAAGTTGTTTTCCATGACTATAAATTGAAATAGGATATCTTCATTCAGTGACATCTCCATCTGGTTCCTACTGTCATCATTCTCTTCAATATGCTTGTTGTCCTTTCTCTTTCAACAAAAATGTGCTTAATTGTTCCTAGACGTTAGGTGCACTTAAATAAGTTGGATTTCAAAATTTCTTGCAAACCATAAAATAATATAGTACTTGTTAGGAACATGCTCAAAATGGTTGGCATAATACATATTGTATAGAGAAAAAAAAGCCTCCAATGCTCATGATAGTTTTGATTCTTGAGACAATGCTGGAAGCACACTTGTGATAGTTTGTCATTTATCATTTCCCAAACATATTTATTGATCAATTGTGGCACATATCATGGGTCATAAAATTTACTGATCTAAAAAGAACCATTCGAAAAGGATTCAAGGAATAGGCTAATAGCCTTTCTGTAATCCTGCAAACCCTTAAGATAACCAGATATATATATTTTTTAACAAACTATCAGTTGCTACACATACCATATATTCTAGCTTTAATCTTTGTTAAGGGACAACAAAAGTTGCTACCATTGGTGGTTTAACTGCAGACTTGAATTTGAAGAATAAATTCCTACATTAGTTCTACATATGACAAATTCAAACTGATTTGATAGAGAAGCAAGTCCATTTATTTATTATTTTCTTCAGCTTGTTATCTTGCAAGTTTATACAAAAGGGTTATTTTCAACATTTGGATACTACCCTTGCAGCAGATGGAGCACTAGCATTAGTAGAGATATTAGATATATGAGCTTGGAGGCCGAGGAAACCAACACTTACTTTCCCCTCTTTCTTTTGACCTTTACCTACTATCATTGTTGATTGTGCCATGATTTCTGTGGAATGAATGAAGAAAATCACCATTGTTGAAGAAATGGAAAATATGGTTTGCAAATTTGCCTTCAAAACACATGGAATCCCATCAAATATCAATTTTACTGTTCATCTGCACAATGGAAAACTTTGAGAGATCTTTCCCTCTCTATAGAAAGTGAGAAAAATTATTGAGAATTTTTTTTGAGAGGCTTGTAGGTCACTTTTCTACGCACATGTGTTGGACATGTGAGACACATCTAGGACATGTATTTGACATGTGTTTAGTGTGAGTATTGTTTCAAGAACTGCACTAAACATGTGTCGGACATTTTTCATAGCATGGCCATGCTAAAGACATGGAATATGGATATGGAACCCCTAAAGGATGTGTCTTGTTGCTTATATGCTTAGTGTAGCACTCCACTTGGGTTTTTTTGTTGGCTTAACTAGCCTAGTGTTTACTTGTGGACTTAATCCACATATTATTGTTGGCCTCCCTCATGTAATCATATATAAATGGAATATAGTGTCTTTGTTATAACTACATTGTAACTTAGATTGATATTTGGTGTGATGCTAGCCAATGTTTTAAAGCTTGAATTCGGGATCGGAACTAGTCAAGGGTTAACTCCACTTGAACCAGACTCAACAATGACTTAGATCAATTTGAAATTAATGACTTGGTTTACTAAAAATACATAAAATATTATAAATTTAATAAAAAATAATAATAAAAATTCCAAACTGTGATTCCAAACCATTATAGAAAAATATGCAAAGTCTACATGTGTGTGTGTGTGGATGAGAACTTAATATATCCAAATGGTACCAAGTGCACTACATATAATAATATGAAACAAAATATAATATCAAGGAGGCTCTAAATTGTCTCTAGAGTCTTTAACTCCCTTGAAATTTGAATTTGAAGTTGGAAGATAGGTTGTAGTATACCCTCCTAATATTTCCTCCTAAGTCCTAATTGTGATGCCAACAAATCACAAGAATTGCCAAGATCAATCTAAAATTTAAGTCTATGAATATATTCCAAAATATCAAGCCTCCAAATGATCACAAATGATGGATGAGAGAAGTGACAACAAGTGTTGAGTATTGAAGCTTGTCGGATGCATGTCAGAATATCCTTGATGGCTTCTATGATTCACATGGGAGATCTTGGGTTTGAATTTTGGTGTGATGATGGCTTGTTTTGAAACTCCATGGATTGGATTGTAGATCTTGGTGGGATTCCTTACTTGGACATTGTATTGTGGGCCACAGTTTGTGGCAGTCACAGATGGACATACTAGATTTTTGAATGCATTGAAGAGTCCCTGCTTGAGATGAGTTGGAAGGATCTGTTGTACTAGCTTGGGATGAGCTAAGGTTTTGTACTTTACATTCATTACTATGATAATATGAAGTTTACTACCATTTTTTTCATGAATTTTTGTTGCAGAACTTAATTTTCTCGTGAATTGAGCAAGTTTTATGGTTGTTTTATTGGAATGATTTATTAGGACATTGGGGATGAAAGCAATGTTGTTTTAGCATGTCTAAATAAAATTTCATATCAGATTTATTGTTGTTATGTTTTTGTTGTAATTGAAGTAATATTTAAATTCATGTATTGAGATAGATCTTTCCATAATGGCTGCTAAAATGATCTATGCTTAGATCCTTTGCGGTGTCTATGTTTTTTTAGTTTTCCTAGAAGTAGTACTAGGAAAAGATGGTAGGGTTGGAGAAAATACCTGCAACAAGGTACACATATGGATATGATACTTGTGAATTGTGGATGTTGAATGATGGACTCCTTAATTTAGAGTCCATGTCGTATAATATACATGAACCATTGATGCACAATGTAAAATTTTGCAATGTCGAGTTCACCCTAAATATATCCATAATTGTATGCTTGAAGCTCGTATTCAATTAGTATAGTTAACATGACATTCAAATTGAGTGTCCCCAAAAAATACACTTAGCCATATAACATAAAAATTGAATTTCCTGTAAAAGATTGTTATTAGGGCATAAAATGGAATGACAACAAACATTGAGAAGATTCAAAAACACAAAAAAGTCACCGTAAGGTCGAACATCCTACATATTTTAGGCTTTCATCACACCCATCATAGTTGATCAAGCAAGCTTGATCAACAATTTCCTAACTTGGAGTATTAAGTGGTAAGCCTTTGCTTCTGGTGTAGTGCTGGAATTTTTGAGCTTTGCTCAATTATTCATGCAAGATCTGTCAAAAACCTTGTTTTTGAGAGATCTGAGCTTCATCCCACCATGAGATTTGATACCATATTAATTTGTCATAGTGGTCTAGGAACTGAAAACACAGTATCACAAAGAATACAGACAAATATGCATAAAATTGGCAAAATGGTGCTGCAATGGAAGTAGCGACTCTATATAATCAAATGAATAATGAATAATAAAATACAATGGTCATGTAGGATGCATGAATTCCAAGACAATTCGAATTCCCAAGGAGGTCATTCGAATTGAATGAATGGGTGTAGCTTAACTAACTGTAATCCACAGTAAACACACTAGTTAACCAACTTATCAAGTCTTGTTGACTCAATTGAGTCCTAACTGAAGTCAGAGTGCAATGGATGACTGAGTCTAACTAAAATTAGGTCAAAAAAATGTCACTGCATGCCAACCAATAAGTGATAGCGCATCATTAAATCCAATGAAACCGATGATGTTAACTAAAGTCAAACTAGCCATCAGAGGTGGTTGGAGGCACCCCTGTTGACTCTAGTTCATTAAATATTAATAAAATAATCAATATAATGAAATGAGGCACCTTCACCACTCAGCTTAACTTATTGTAACCATCAATTAGCAATTAGGTGCATTTATGACACTCAGATCACCCCCAGAGTACTCCAGTTAGCCTCCCCGAATGAAGGAGAAGGATTAATTAGCCTCCTTGATTGAAGGTAGGTGTGGATGTGCTCATGCTAATGTTATACAGTGCTTCTTTGATTCCAATTAAGTCAATAAAACTTAGGATAGTGGTTTAACAAGGTCAAATTGACCAAATTAAGTGTGCATGGTGGGTAAATGTCTCCAACAAAAACAACTCCAAAGAAGGTGTGGCAGAGAGAAGGGTGCACAAAATACTAAGACTATCACTTATGTGATTATACTCATAGGGTGCAAGAATTTACTATCACCTATCCTTGACTATTCCCTTAGGGTGTAAGGATTTAATCATCCATGTGGGTTATAGTGAATGGAAGAAATCCTACTTCCACCAAGGCATAATGACACCTTCTACTTTCCTAGCAATTAGATCCTCAACCACATAAGTAAATATTTTCTCAAAACGATTCAATATTACTTTATACTTCGCTAACCAGTTCATGCCAATAATCATATCATATGAACCTAGAGGCAAAACATTCAAATTAATCCTAGTCACATGATCGAGTATTTTAACTTCACAATCAACAATAGATTATGAGGGGACATCCTTGGCGGAGCCTAGAAATGGGATTTATCTTAAAAAGTACTATACATGATTTCCAGCCAGGGCTGACTATTGTATATTATTGTACAGTATTTTTCATAGTTAAGTTTTTCTTATGGGGATCAGGCTTGTTGATTAGCTTCTGTTTCTTATGGTAGATGTCAATGGAGTCTTCCATCTATATAGGATTTGTGAATGGTGCAAGTTGTCACACTCAACACTTAGCCTCTGCTGCTTGGGTGATTTATACCCCTATGGGTCGGGTATTGTCTTCAAGAGGAGTATGTTTACAGTCCTCTTCAAACAATGTTGCTGAATATAGTGTCGTTATCGAGCTTCTACGAGATGCCATTTCACATGGTATTCTATCTCTTGAGGTACGTCTTGATTCGGAGTTGGTAGTGTCACAGCTTAATGGCTTGTATCATGTTAGGGATCCAACATTATTATGAAGATTCTTATGTGTGAGATTGTTAGAATGGAAATTTGACAACATAACATACATACATGTTCCAAGAATTTATAAGCAAGTTGTTGACTCATATGCTAACTACATGTTAGATTGGAATTTGTTTCATAGACAATAAGCTCATCAAAAATATACATTTTTACACATGTAAAAAAATAAACCAATCAGCATAAAAGTTTTCATTAAACATCAAAAATTTGATAATACATAGTGTCATAATACAAAAATGGTGCTTTTGAGCCACCAAAATATAAATACACGGTAGTACAAAATGTATCATTCCCAGGTATCTAAGCCGGGGGAGGAGGAGGGGGGTTCTGATCATGGAATGTCACCACAGCTCTAGCTAGCCATCTAAACAATCACACCCATGCTCATGGCACACCCACCACTTGACGCTACATGGCCTTAGGTAGGTCCTCGACCTGTGCCATGGGTACCCTATGGGTAAGCCGCACGAAGTTGGTATGAATGCTAATGTATATGTAACATTGAAATGTATTTCACTTTCATTTCTTATATATCGTAACCCAATGTTTATTCTGCAATGTACTTGAGTCATGTCATGCCCCGATGTTCCTATCGGGAAGATCTATAATGTAAACAAGTCATGTCAAGTCATTGTGGGTAACCCTCCTATTGTCTAAGGGTTAAAGTCACCGCAATTCTGGGGCACTAGGGTTATTAGACTCTCCTAGAGAGGTTGGCCCTAGTAGGGTTTTAGTCATGTCGAGATTAGTATAAATAGAGAGCTGGAATCTCTATATACCACACATCTCATACATACTCAAGTGTAGCACATAGTTGAGGAAGGAGAAGACACTGGGGCTAGATAGAAAGAAGGTTACTGCTGTCGAGAGATCACTTACTGTTTTGGGTTCTACTTTTGGTGCTGATTCTATCTCTGAGGAAGTTGCGGGGTTTTCACAATTTATGGTTTCCCTAAGGATAAACAATGTGTTCATTGTCTCTAGTGTTTGACTGTTGTACTTGTTATTCTCTCAGTTAAAGATCCTAATGTATTGCTAGCTTAATGATGAAATTATAACATGGTATCAGAGCCAACCTAAGAAGAAGACACTATGCAGCTGTGGGAACTAAGGATTCCTAGTTTTTGGACCTTCTTCCAAAAATTTTCAGCAAAAGTAAAGTGGAATAACTCTCCTCCTTAGGGCGCATCTTTCTGTCGAAGCAAAATCCAATTTTGAGCTTTTTCAGTTTTGGACCCGACACTACTGTCGAAAACTAGGGATTTTCACAGAAGAGGAATTTTTCAGTGAGCCTAGGCCTAGATTGATCTCCTCCCCAAAATCGAATTTAGGGATCAAATTCAAAGCATTTGGTTAGACAAAACTCTGAAAAAGCAAAACCCTAATTTGCTACTAAACCAGCACCACAAGATTTCAGCTCCAAATCCAGATCCAACATGTTGACCTGGTAAGATCTAAATCTTTTGTATTTCCATTTGAGGTTCTCAGTTTAAGATGTCTCATCATACCAATCTTGATGAAAAGCTTGAGGGAGCTGATAACTTCCAATCCTAGAAGTATAGGATCTCCCTGGTCCTGGAAGAAAATGAGTTGGACTCCTATATCAATGAGGAGGTTCCAGTTCCAGAGGGAGATGAGGCTAAAGCCTTACATAAGAAGAAGTTGGTTATGGCAAAGAGAATCATTGCTGATTCAATAAAGGATCACCTCATACCATAGGTGTCCTCCCTCAAGACACCTAAATCTATGTTTGATGCCCAAACCAAATTATTTGAAGGGAAGAACATAAAGAGGAAGATGACTCTGAGAAACCAATTGAAGAATGTAAATATACAGAATGCTGAGACTGTTCAGTCTTACCTTACAAGGGTATCTCAGATCAAGGAACAATTGGAAGCAGTAGATGAAGAAGTGGAAAATGCGGAAATTATGATGACCACATTGAATGGTCTCCCTAGATCATGGGACTCTTCCATTCAAGGGATCTATGCTAGAAAGAAGTTAGTTAAGTTCAGCAGACTATGGGAAGAATGCTCTTAATAAGAATCTCGGATAGTAGCTCCAGAAGAGAATATGGGAAATGAAGATCAATCTCTCACTATTCACTCCAAGAGAACTAGAAGGAACCATCACCACTCCAAAGGTAAGACCTCACATCCTAAAAGAGATCTGTCTACCATTAGATGTTACACATGTGATGAGAAAGGTCACATATGTAGATTCTGCCCTAATAAAGGGAACCTAAAGAAGAATAAGGAAAACAAGAGAAGACATCAGGCTCATGCTGCAGAAGATGATGAACCTTCCACAAAAAGAATCAGACAAGAAAGTGATTCTTCAAGTGATGAAGAATATGTGCTGATCTCTACTCTTACGGGAACTGTTTCACATGGAAGCAATGATTGGCTCATAGACAGTGGTACTTCCAAGCATATGACGGGATTCAAAGAATAATTTGTGAAGCTATATAAACATGAGTCACCTCACAAGGTGAAACTTGGGGATGATTACCAGTATCCAATAAAAGGTAGTGGTGAATCCTGTTATATACTAGACTCTGGAAAGTCTATGAAGATGAAGAATGTATTATTTTTTCCAGGACTAAAGAAGAACCTCCTCTCCATATCTGCATTGGATGCAAAAGGAATGAAGGTTTCTTTCGTAGATGGCCAAGTTCTTATGTGGCCAAAGGGAAAGACTTTTTACGATGCAATAGTGATTGGAGAACAAGAAGGAGGTCTATACAAGTTGAAGGGCCAACCAGAACAATCTTTGGTTCATGACTCAGTAGAACCAAATGAACTTTGGCATAGAAGGCTTGCACATGTGCATTACAGAGCACTACCACTTGTAAGAAAAGTTGTTGAAGGTATTCCATAAATTCAAGCAAAACATGAAGGGGTCTGCAAAGGATGTGCGAAAGGAAAGAACACAAAGAAGACATTTCCAAGTAGCAAAAGCAAAGAAAAAGGAATCTTGGAAATCATCCACTCCGATGTATGTAGACCAATGTCATCAAGCTCACTAAGCGGGTATGTGTACTATGTTTCTTTTATTGATGACTTTTCTAGGAAGACATGGATTTACTTCATGAAGAATAAAGATGAAGTGTTCAGCAAGTTCAAAGAATTCAAAGCCTTGATCGAGAACTACACTGAAAAGAAGATCAAGACTTTTCGATCAGAAAATGGCGAAGAATTCACTTCAAATGAGTTCAAGGAAATATGTAAAGACTAAGGGATTAAGAGGGAGTTGTCCACCCCTTATAATCCATAATAGAATGGGATTGTAGAAAGGAAGAATAGAACTATCATGGAAGCTGCAAGAGCAATGCTTCATGATCAAGATATTCCTATGCATATTTTGGCAGAAGCAGCCAGAACAACAATGTATGTATAGAACTCAAGAACAAGACTCTTGAAGAAGTATTCTTCAGTAAGAAACCAGAAGTCATCCATCTCAGAATATTTTGTTGTCCAGTGTACATACACATTCCAAAAGAGAAGAGGACAAAATTAGATCCTTCAGGAAAGAAGGATATATTTGTGGGATACTCTGAAAGCTCAAAGGCTTACAGAATATACTTCCCAGGGTTCAAGAAGATTGAAATCAGTAGGGATGTAACATTTGATGAATATTCAGCCTACATCAAATCTAGAAAGAAAGCTGTTGAAGAACCTGTAGAAGCAGAAGCTCCCAGAATTCATGATACAATCATGAACGAAGAAACTCAAGAAGAAGATCAAGAATTTGAAGAACCACAAAGACCTATAGCTCCACCACAGGAGAAGAATCCTCACAAGAGGAAACCTGCTGGGGTACTAGAGATTATCCAACGTGCGGAAAGATATGGGGTTCTAGAAGAGAATCTCAGAGAAAGAAAGAAAACCAGATCCTATTCCAGTTATGTAGCTTTACTATGTGATTTTATTGATAAAGAATGTTCCAAATATGAAGAAGTGGCAAAACAGAAAGAATGGAAGGATGCGATGATCGAAGAGTATCAATCAATCATGAAGAATTATGTTTGGGATGTTGTCCCAAGACTAGAAGGGAAGTCATTTGTAACTTCCAAATGGATCTACAAGATCAAGCATGTTGCAGATGGTAGCATAGAAAAATACAAAGCAAGATTTGTTGCTTGTGGTTTCTCACAGAAAGAAGGAATAGACTATGAAGAAACCTTTGCACCTATAGCCAAATACACTTCCATCAGATCATTACTTGCTCTGGCTATAGTGATGAAATGAAAGATACACCAAATGGATGTCAAGACTACTTTCTTGAATGGTGTAGTAGAAGAGGAAGTGTATGTGGAGCAGCCACTTAATTTTGAGACACATGACAGAAAGTCTCATGTGTGTAGATTGAAGAAATCCCTGTATGGTTTGAAACAGGCACCTAGGACATGGTACGGCAGAATTGAAAACTTTCTATCTAATTTGGGCTTTACCAAGACTAAAGCAGATTCCAACCTTTACTACAAGGTTGAAGATGGCAACCCAGTGATACTCCTACTATATCTAGATGATCTGTTTGTGACAGGTATGGATGGGTTGATTGCTGATACAAAGAGAAAGATTGATGCCTAGTTCGAAATGAAGGACTTGGGTATGATGCATTATTTTCTAGGTATGGAGGTGTGGAAGACTATAGATGGAATATTCCTTGGACAAGAGAAGTATGCAGTAGATATCCTGAAGATATTTGGGATGATGGACTGCAAGGCATTAACCACACCTATGGCATCGAATCTGAAGCTATTGAGTGATGCTTCATCAGAATCGATTGATTCCATGATGTATCATCAGATGATTGGGTCATTGATGTACTTGACGAACACGAGACTAGATATTTGCTTTGCTGTGAACACCTTGAGCCAATACTTGACAGATATGAGACATGTTCACTTGACTGCTGCAAAGCATATTCTGAGGTACCTGAAGGGTACAATTGATTATGGGCTCAAGTATAAGACTGATCAAAGGATTAACCTGGAGGGTTATGTTGATTTAGATTGGGCAGGCAGTGCCATCGATAGGAAGAGTACTTCAAGGTGTTGCTTCAGTATGAGATCAGATGTGATCTTGTGGCTTAGCAGGAAGCAATCCTGTGTGGCACTGAGTATAGTTGAAGCAGAGTATGTTGCAACTTGTTCAACTAGTTGTGAGGTAGTATGGTTGAGGAAGCTACTGTCTAATTTATTTGATCTCCAGTTATATGCTACTTGTATATACTGTGACAACCAGAGTTGTGTAAAGTTGTCATAGAATCCAGTATTCCATGATAAGTAAAATCATATCGAGATCAAGTATCACTATATCAGGTATATGGTGCAGAGAGGAGTAGTGAAGCTCCAGTATGTTAGGATGGACGAACATATAGCTAATGTGTTGACTAAACCATTGGCTAGGGTAAAGTTTGAGTACTTCAGGGAGAAGCTTGGTGTTCTCTGGATCAATATTCCTCCCAAGAGGAAGTGATGTGTTCGTGCTGAGCCCTTTTGACATGGTGAGAGGATTGGTTCCTTCCATGGTCAGATGTAAGTGCTGTGACATTCTGACATGGTGAGAGGATTGGTTCCTTCCATAGTCAGATGTAAGTGTTGTGCCATTCTAACATGGTGAGAGTATTGGTTCCTTCCATGGTCAGATATAAGTGTTGTGCCCTTCTGACATGGTGAGAGGATTGGCTCCTTCCATGGTTAGATGTAAGAGTTGTGACATGGTGAGAGGATTGGTTCCTTCCATTGTCAGATGTATGTGATGATGCCACATCCAACATGAAAAAGGGCTAGCTCTATGAAGACACATCTAGTATGAAAAAGGACTAGCTCTGTGTGGATGCCACATCCAACATGAAAAAGGGATGGATCTATGAAAACACATCTAGTTTGAAAAAGGACTAGCTCTGCATGGATGCCACGTCTAGTATGAAAAAGGACTATCTCTGAGTGTGTGCCACATCTAGTATGAAAAAGGACTAGCTCTGTGTGTGTGCCACATCTAGTATGAAAAAGGACTAGCTCTGTGAAGACTCATCCAGTATGAGAAAGTATTGGCTCTATGTGTGTTCCACATCTAGCATGAAAAAGGACTAGCTTTGTGATGATACATCCAATATGAAAAAGGAATGGCTCTGTAGATGTACATCCAACATGAAAAAGGGATGGCTCTGTAGAGATTCCTATGACGAGAATAATCAAGAGATAGCACCCGTGATGATAACCCAGTGATGATCCAGATCGAGTGATGATGATCTAGCAATGATGATCCAGATCCAGTGATGATGTCCAGTGATGATCTAGATCCAGTGATGATCCAGATCAGATGATTAAGATGACTTAAAGATGAAGATGAATTGAAGAGGAAGATGACTTGAAGATGAAGAAGAATTGAATATGACAAGGACTCGAAGATGATCCATAAGATATAGAGAAGAAGACTTGTGCTGAATATTGTGTCGAAAGAATACGTTCCTAGTTAAGAGGGAGTGTTGATGTATATGTAACTTCGGAATGTATTTCACTTGTATTTCTTATATATTGTAACCCGATGTTTATTCCTGGATGTACTTGAGTCATGTCATGCCTTGATGTTCCTATCAGGAATATCTATAATATAAACAAGTCATGTCAAGTCATTGTGGGTAACCCTCCTATTTTCAAAGGGTTAAAGTCCCCACAGTTTTGGGGCACTAGGGTTATTAGACTCTCCTAGAGAGGTCAGCCCTAGTAGGGTTTTAGTCATGTCAGGATTAGTATAAGTAGAGAGCTGGACTCTCTATTTAGCACACATCTCATACACACTCAAGTGTAGCACATAGTTGAGGAAGGAGAAGACACTGGGGCTAGATAGAAAGAAGGTTACTGCTATCGGGAGATCACTTACTATTTTGGGTTCTACTTTTGGTGCTGATTCTATGTCTGAGGAAGTTGCGGGATTTTCACCATTTATGGTTTCCTCGAGGATAAACACTATGTTCACTGTCTTTTTTGTTCGATTGTTGTACTTGTTATTCTCTCAGTTAAAGATACTAATGTATTTCTAGCTTAATGATGAAATTCTAATAATGAATGCTTTGGAGCATCCATTCTGCATCCACACCCATAATGTCATATCCTACATTTGCATGTATATGATAGGATGTCGCTATGTGTTGTCATGCAAAAAAATGTCTTTTTGATTCCATATATCAAAAAACACAAAAAAATTAAATTACTTAAAAATATTAAAAAGAGGGTTGGGATTCATTACCAATGTCACCATATGCCAATCCTGGTGGTAGTGCAATGTCGGGTTCTCCCCAAAAATATGTCCCCGCATAGGGGTAATTATCAATGCCAACTATCTACCACCAGCACCATGGAAAGAAATAAGCTGGATAGGGGTTGGACACCCTACCTCCACCTAGTCTGCGCATCGCATCGTTGGGCCAGATCTTTAACCCCATGAAGAGGAATGTCAACTCTAGGGCTCAATCCCAGAACACGCTCAAAGAAAAACGTGCTCAATATGCTACTGAAATCGAAGTTTTGTACTCTTCCCATCTTGCATTTGCTGAGTTGGTGCTTCATGTTTCCCAATAGTGTAGTGCTCCAATCATAAACTGTGGGTCTCATGCACTCCACTGCATAGAACATCAGGGGCCACGAGGCTTGCCCTGCTATCCTGCCCAGTGTCAATCACTACTACATTTCGATCCAAAATCCGACGAAAAAATCTGACGTCGCATGGATTTCTCTTTTTAAACTTACCAAAAATCACAAGGATACATTTTTTTTTGTAAATGTGGCCACAAGCGTCGGTGAAGCGACGACTATTCTCATAACCGTCGGTTAAGCGATGGATTTTTAGTGTAAGCATCGCTTAAGCGACGACACCTTCAATTGGTCAACTATTTAACATGAAAAGCGTCGTCGCATATCTGACGCTTAGGTGAAAAAGTTTATCTTTTTGTATTTCTTCAATATACTAGGATACTAAATTGTTCCAGAAATGTGCTAGACACATAAGGAACCTAAACACCATTTGTGAATTGAAAGATGGGGAATTCCATCATGTTCATGGATTATGGGATCTTGTTGGACTAGGGGTCAATCATTTTAATTATATCTACAAAGAACCATCTGAATCCAACCTAGGGGAGATCCTAAAATTGGTGGTGTTCTTTCAAGGATGTTTGAGGAGGAAAAGAAGATGGATCTCTTCCAACTAATGACAAAGGAATAATTGTGTTCCTTCCTCTAATATTTCCAAATGGATAATATTCTACGGTCATATTGGTGACCAACTAAGTTTTATGTGGTTCGAATTCTTAGAAATAATTGGTGATGATCTATTAAAGGTGGAGGAGGAAGTTTAGATGACTAGGATGATGCATACTAGTTTAAATTCAATATTCCTAGAATCCATCCCAAAGGTGGATTGGGGCCTATGAAATTCAAATATTTCATACCATTATCACTTTGGAATTGCATATATAAGATAATTTCAAAGGTGATATTTGTTCACCTCAAGCCTCTTATTTCAATGGTGATATCTATGAAATATTTTGTGTTCCCCAAGGTAAGATTGATTCGCAAGGCTATCAACTCAAACTTGGAAGGTATGCACTTGATTAATACCTCTCATATTCTTGTGACTATCATTAAATTATTATTTCTAAATATTATGATTGAATATATTGGATTTATCCAATACTCCTTATACTCCAAGTGGCATTTATTCTAGATATTGTAAAATGGATAATGGGTTATATAATACCCTCCTCTTTTGCAATATTAATAAATGGTTAAGGATCCAAATTTTTCAATCCTTCTCAAGTTCTAAGAGATGGGTTCTCATTGTCCCCCTATACATTCATTTTAGTTGTTAAAGGATTAAGTATAACTACTTATATAGATAGAAGACAAATGAATATTCAGAGGATCGCTATATGTAGTAATGAGTAATTGAGTCACTTGTCATTTGTGAATGATATTATTCTATTTTTTCTTAATTCAATGGAGGGAAGACACTAGAACGATATCATTATTTTATTTTTCCATACCTTGGATGTTGAAGCTCTCTGTTCTGCCGAAGTGAACTCCTTCCTTGCGTCGAGGTACGTTTATTTCTCCTTCTGAGGATTAAACACTGGAGGTTTAGCTACTGCCTTTCTAATACAAGTACCATTCTGCTGTCCTGGGGTTATTGAATCTCCGAAGCTTCAAAACCGCTTCCCATAGGTGTGATGAGAAGACTGAAGCGCCCCACTTCACTGAAATGAATCTCGTCGTGAGGGTTTGGAGACCTGGAGTTCTTGTCGAGTTGGGTGAGGGGTTTTCTTGGTACTGACGACGGAGTTATGTGGCAATGAAATCTCCATTGCCGTACTCTCCGGGCATTAAACTCACCAACAGTATGCTAATTGACTGATGGTTAACTCGGGTCAAGGGATTCATCCTCTATGTATAAATTATGCCATTTTGTGCTTGCTGATTCTAAAGTCTTGGTTCAATTCCCTCTTCTTGGTTTGAGGATTAAATTGGGGCATCATTTGTCGAGGTTTAAAGGAGAAGCATGCACTATTGGAGAATACAAAGAATGGTTGCAGCTTGTTAAGCTTTGCATTGGATGAGGTAAGAGTCCTCTTGCTATTTTTACAAGCTTGCAAAGGTAAATAATTGTGTTCTTAAAGGGTTTGAATGGATTGATACCTACCTTCCTTTCCATTTCTTGTCTTAGGTTGAAAAGTTGAATGACTCATATTTCTTCCCCTGCATAATTTCATGTGTCTGTGTATTTCGCCCATGGGCGAGTTGATGAGGCCTTTAAGAAGTTTTGTGCTCTAACTACTGAAAATTGAACTCAAAATCTCTCCATACCTCTGCATCTGGCTCTCCACATTGATAAAACGATCTGGGTTTTCCTCTCTATCTCTGTTTGATATATTAAATATATTTTATTTATTGTCTTGCTCATATGATAATCCTTGTGGGTTTGCTTACTGAATCCATATGATGTTGACACCATTAATAAAATTAATTTGGCATTAGTCTTTGAGGGAAACCCCATTTTGTTTCTCTTGCTCTGTGGGCTATACTTAAACTTCTGGACTGAAACCTTGGAGGTCAAAATTACAATTAATTTTCAGTAAAATTGTTTGTGTTCGTTGCAAACAGTCTTGGGTTTTGAACCTCCGGCGTTATTCAACCTTTGGCTTAGTCTCAGATAATTAACCTTATGATGTTGTTACATATTTTCCTTATGTGTAGCCTGGCATACTATTGCTGCTGCTTTCTCACGTCTATTTTAGTTTTTTCAATGCTCCCAATTGTTGGAAAAATGTATAAAGAGCTTTGAAAGAAAAAAATTGCAGTCATGGTTGGCAGTTGGAACAACCAGCACCTAGTGGTGGGGTGGAGAGTAAAGTAGACCACACATTGATCCAAAGGTTTAGATTGGATACATGACTGTGTTAAATAAAATGGTCCTTGATGAATTCGAGTGTAATGAGCAACTGCATCAGTGGGCATGGACCGTTTGGTTATATCTATGCAGTTGAAAATGGAGATAAGATGGTTCCTATCCAAAGGTGGACCTTGTATGGTGATTCCTACCCAGGTGATTCCTACCCAGTGTTGCAGTGTTTGGTAGTGAAGGTGTTTTCAAAATTTGTTGACACTATTTCTGTAGAGAGATGTTCTAGCACCTTCAAATTCATCCACAGTATGATGGAAGAGAAAGAAGTTGAATGTGACTGGCCAGAAAGCTTGGGTTATGTGGGCTACAATTTGATTTTGATGTTCCATCATTGTGAGGAGGAGAGGAATGATAAAACATTTAAGGTTTGGGATAACAATCCAGAGAGGGATAATTTGGAGGATGTGGCACTAGTTTTGGAGCACCTGGAGGTTGATCTTTTTGCTGATGGTCAAGGCATTGATTAAATTGAGATGCCATTAGCATAAACTGCCATTGTTTGCAGCATTCCCACTGCTTCAACTCGTGGTGGTGCTGTCCTTAGATCATTGGAAGTTAGAGTATAAGTTGCTTGTGGCAAGAGGAAAGAAAATTCGATAGTAGAATTGTTTATTTTCTCATTTAGATCATTGGAAGTTAGAGTATAAGTCGCGTGTGGCAAGAGGAAATAAAATTAGATAGTAGATTTGTTTTTTCTCTCATTTCCTTACTTGTCTTGGACCTTAATCTAGTGTTTTTAATTTTGAGCATCTTTTTTTTGAACTAGGCTCATGGATTTTTTTTTAAACATTATGTGCATGTTATAACTCTTTGTTCATGATGGCCTATTTCATTTCATACTCAGTCTACTTCTTACTACCTGGTTTAAAAGTTTGTAGGCTTTTAACTTCTAGATGGTTGTTATTTGTGTACAAAATGGTTGATGATATAATGATAAAATGGATGGCATTTTTAAGCTAATTTAGGATTCATCTATAAGTAGCTTGTTGCTTCACTCTGCGTTTTGGCAACACTGGTTTTAATGGTCAAGAAAACAACAATTTTTTATGGTTCCATGTGCTTTGTATGGTTTTGTGGGAACTCTTGGCACAGAGCATAATTAAGTTTTTATTTCTCCCAATCGTTTTAATTTTGTAAAATTTGGCCACTAAAGCTACTTTGTAACATGTCAGAATGCAAAATATGTAGCAAAGGCATTTTGAATAATCTGATTGTGCATACATTTACTTGAATCCTAGCAACTGCATCTCGCCTTTCTAGCATAAAGCTTAATACCAGTAGTTTTGCAAAGTCATCCACTCAGACTTGTAGAACAGTTGTGTGCATAAAGCATTTAGTTTCTAAAAGTGGTCATGTAGTTCTTCCATATCAAAGAAAGTATGTTTTGTTTTCTTTTAAGGTTGAGTGATTATGTATGCTCTCTTGGAAGCAGATGCTGGTAGAATATTTGGTGTGATGAATGCTTTGAAGACAATATTTAATCTAGTTTATGATTTGACAGGTTATAGAAGCACAACCAGACATGCCACTTGTTGGAGCTATTAGTTTGCATGTATCATTGCTTACATTCACACTTCGGGTTCATCCTGATCGACTTGATTATGTTGATCAAGTGCTGGTATTGTCTTCTATCATTTTTTAGCAATGTGGAAGTCAATTTTTTTTCTCTTTTTATATCATTATTTGACATTTGTTACCTGTTTATTATATAATTGAATGACATGAATACAAAAGTAGATTATAATTGATAGCCTTTTTAAAATGCCAAAGAGTTCATATTTTTCTTGACATTTCTTCAGGGAGCCTGTGTTAAGAAGCTTTCCGGCAAAGGCAAGGTTGAAGAGAGCAAAGCAGCAAAGCAAATTGTTGCTCTTCTTAGTGCACCATTAGAGAAGTATAATGATGTTACGACTGCTCTGAAGCTGACAAATTATCCTCGAGTAATGGAGCATCTTGACTATGCGACAAACAAAGTCATGGCAGGTGTTATTATTCAAAGCATCATGAAGAACACCACATGCATATCAACCGCAGATAAGGTTTGTTTTATTTTTACAAATGCATACTAAAATCATATAATGGTGCTGCATATGGTGAAATTCTCCTAAAGGTTACTTCTTCTCAGGTTGAGGCATTATTTGAGTTGATTAAAGGGTTAATCAAGGACATAACTGGAGCACAGTCTGTGGATGAGGTGAATCTTTTAGTATTTCTTATTTACATTTTTGGTTCATTAGATTCTTTTATTGACATATGCTCTTCATTAATGTCTCTAGGGAGAGGTGTTCACTGTTTTCTTACTTTGATCATTGCCAAAACTAATGGCACTAGGGACCACTTGCAAACTGTACTCAATGTAATGACATTCTGCTAATATTATGGTATAGTGATGGCTATAGATAATTATTTGATAGGTTGACTTGAAGTTTGATCTCTGATGCTGATCACTGTTTGCTTATTTTCTCCCAATTTCCAACTTGATGTTTACTTGCATAAGGGTTTATGGGAAGTAAAGATATGCTTTAATGATATTTTTTTTGCCTTTGAAATAGCTTGATGAGGAATATTGTAAGGAAGAACAAAATTTGGTGGCACAGCTTGTTCATATGCTAGTGAATGAAGACCAGAAGGAGATGTTTAAGGTAAGCACTAAGCTTTCTTTGGATGATATTTTAGTGGAAAAATAGGAAAATTAAATTGCTTAGAAGTTCCAGTTGAGTAATTACTGGACCAGACATAGGTATTTCATCATCAATATCATAATGAATCTAGATATGCAGAAACTTTTGCCAAGAAGAGAGAGTCATCCATCACTCTTCTTATTGACAAAAAGTTTCTGCATCTCTGAATTCACTCTGATTATGATGATGGACAAAGTATCCGAAATGTAAATGATTTAACCTATAACACATGATGATGGACAGAGTATCCCATATCCAAAATGTAAATGATTGTGTGAATGCGAATTGCATTTGTTTTGAATCCAGCTCCTAAGAATCTGGCAATGAAAAGAAAATGAAGAACACAAGCAGTAGGGATGTTGAAGAAAAGATGAAATGCTAACTAATTTCAAGTTTGCAACACATATGCCATCATATCTACAAGATTATTCTCTTTCTAGGCTTGCCTTTCACTTTAGGTATCACATTGTATCATGAGAAAGTTTTTGTTTGCATCCTATTTTGAAAGAAACTCCATGGAGTACTTGAGCCCTGCATTTGTCTAATTGCTTAAAAAGCCCAAAAGTAGAGCTGTTACAAGTATCTTGCAAATTATTTGAACATCTTTGCAGTCAAGATATAACTTAGGAAATTATTTGAGCAGACATGGTGCATGCAATGTTGAAATCTTGATAAAATACATGCACACATTTTGCAGGAACTATAATTATTAGGCATAATAAGATCCATACATGCAAGCTGGGTAAGGGCACATTCTCTAAATAAAACAAAACATAAGATTAAAGTATATTTGATAAGATTTTTTTTGAAAGAACACTGCTTATATTACACAAAATATATGCAAAAGGAGGACAATATGTAAAAGAGCGGGGACAAATAAATTAAAGCCAAATATGTGAAAGAGCAGGGGCTTAAAATGATTATGTACTACTTATATTAGACTTTGCTTATATTGAACACTATATTAGAGATCTAGCTATTGAGAGTGCTATGCGGGGCACAAGGGTTGAATGTTTAGATATCACTGGGGTTTCAGAGTTGAGGGATGAGTCACATATATCCAAATACATTCTCATATCAAAAGGTGGTTCTCAGGATTGTCTGCATTGGTTCTCAGGACTGTTTGCATTGGTGTCTCCCTATGATTTGGATCTCCTACTCATTGCTGTCATACTATCTCTTCAACATACCCAAATAATCTTCCCATGGAACATACTTCCCAGTGAGTGCATACTACAGAGGTACCCCATACTAGGATTCTCCAACCACCAAAAAATATTGGAACAACAGCCATACGTCTGTTGTTTTCTTTTTTACAAATATCACCAGGAAAACCCTTGTTCCACAACTCAATTATGTTGTTCTGTCCTTTTTATAAAATTTTACCATCTCTATTTTCTAGCCTTGTTGCTTCCTTGAAATCTCGAATTATGTGGCCCTTAGATTGTAGCTTAACCCCAAAATATGATTCAGAATCAGTTCCAAAGGCTGCCATAACGTGTCAAATAATCAGCTCTTTTCTACTGGTAATATCCATATCAAGAGTCCATAAATTTAAATGTGCAGAATTGTCTGTCACTCCATGACAAGTGATATAAACAAAGATCCACGTGCAAAAAATCCCAAGAGTTGTAATAAGGGACACAAGATCTGGAAGAGATATTTATCTGGTGACACAACCCACACCTTCACGCCAGCAACTACTCTGTTTACATCCTGTTCTCAATCATATTAGGAGTTTCTGCACCTGGAAACTTGGCAACATTAACTGACATGACCTTTAAAGTTAACTTAAAATATTGGAGTGCCCGGACTATCATATCAGGAGTAATCATGCAATTGCTTTTGTAATAAGGATATAAAATATGCTTGAATGGTGGACCACCCTGTTTGAACCACTGTTATGTGTGATGGACACAATTCCAAGAGTTCAAGCCTAGTTGAAAGGGATTTGAGGATAGAGAGTACACATTACTCATTGCCATCAGCATGCTCTAGAGTGCTATCATGTAAAACATTAGATGGTAGTATGCTCTGTTCATTGTATTTCTCCCAATCTATTAGCATCAGCCTATCATTTGCAATCTTAAAACATGAACTATTTAAATTTTTATCCAATGTGTATGGAATATCCTCAGTCTTGTTTGTTTTAACGAGTGAAGGACCTATTGAAAAATTCAAAAATCCTCATAAGTGGATGGTTCATAGCTTTCTAAACAAGGTTTTGATTCATAACCAGCCCTTTTCTGTGCACGGCCTTCTTAGCGAGAAGATGAACAAATATTTTAGCACTCATTTCTCTGACCCGTACAATATCCCTGGAGGTAGATTGTGTGTTAACAGTTAGCAAGAAGATACCTTTCTGTAAATCATTCTATTTTCATGTTCTATGCTTGAGGCAATACTGCATAGGGAGAATAGATTTGAATAAGCTATATAATGTTTGGAAGGTTAGTGCCCCAATGTTCAATGGACATAATCAATTTGTCCAGTGTAATATTTATTGGCACCTTTCCCTTTCAAATCACTAAATGTCCCTTGCGGCCTTTGTAAAATAGGATTTTGATGTGTTTTTACTTTCTTTTTCTTGCCATTCATGATAGCCTAATTATTGGATGCTTTAATATGCTGGAGTTGTTTCACTGGGGAAGATTTTGTTTGAACACTTCTAAAGCATTCTTTTTTCCATATGTATATTTTGCCACAAGCTTTCATTATGTGCAAGGGAGATGGCATGGAAATGTTAGGTTGACTTTTTTTCTAGTCTTCTATGAATCTCGTGCTACAATTTCCTATGAAATACATAATTCACTTGATACGTTCTTTATGTTTGAAAAGTAAGAAAACCTTAATAGATCTCAACAATCATATAAAATAGAATTAAAGACAAGTTACATTTGCTAATTATATTCTCCTAATTTTCAAATGTTTGTCAAGGATACAACTATTTTGATTGCAACACCCATTTTGTAAAGTGTTCTCAAGTCACTTTGATGATCATGAGCAGATCCTTATCCTAGATTCAAAATAGTTACAACAATGCAGAACAAGTCACAAGAGAAACTCAAATTACTGCACCTAATCCTTTGCAAATGATCTGACTTATTTAAAGCATAACCGTTTATGACATTAAAATTAATGCAATGCAGTTGCATGTCTTCAGAAAGTACTAGAAATAAAATAGTATACTTTAGCATTTGTGGCATATAAACCATTTGGCTGCAATTGGAAACTTTGGTAATTTCCATCATCTGACAAGCCCCAGATTTTAAGTTTCTAAACATCTCTATCCATGACTCCAGCCACTAAGAAAGGAAATCTCAAAGTTCTTCAAAATTACTGTCTCAGGAGATGTAGTTGTCTTCTCCAACTTCAAGGATCAAAGACTCTATAAGCAGTCTATCAAAGGAGGCATGTTTTCTTGATTCTTTGACCTTTAATATTAGCATATCTGTGTTATATTTTTGCTTTGCAGATCAGTAAGGTAGACAGTTTTTTAGGTACGATTATAATTATCTGGTCTGAATTAACTTCTACAAATGCATCTCTTATTACTAAGAATGGAAAGAAAGAGGTAGAAAAATATTTTTTTCTATATAATCCCATAATGGTTAGGTTTTACCTTTTATAATTGGCTCTTAACCATGTAAGGAGTACTTAGAAAAAAATGTTATTTATCCTTAATGAAACAATGTATGGTCATTGGTAAATGTGTTACCTATATTAGTGCAAAGGCATTGGAATAATCCACATTGAATTTTTTACCTGTATTTTGTATGCTTTTCATGACTTTGTTGGGATTGTTCCTGGGATCATTTTATAGCAAATTCCACCCATTGTTAACCTAGATCCTGTTTGTCAGTTAATTGAAAACATGTGATTTTAAGGTAGTTCTATAGTTATAACTAAATAGCAAGGGGAGCATAGCATATAAGTTGGAAGGTATGAAAATAAAACTTGAAAGGAGGACTACCTTCAAATTCCATAACTCTTTAGATTTTTGTGTGGAATTTCTTTGTAGTAGACATGACACAGCCGATTGTGTTCTTGTGTTTTGAAAATGCCACATATATTACATTATAAATCAAGTTACATGTACATCAAAATTGTTACATCTAGGAGCCAAAAATAGGCTTGACAAGAGCTCCCTGTCTACATAAGTAAGGAGATCTAGCAATTGGCTTTGGTTCTGAATTGAAGATTATATACAAATTGTTCATTATTATGTTGGAATTTAGTATCTCTGCAGCACTCTCTATCCAATATAGTATAACTCTCTGATTGATTCATTTGGTAAGTTAGATCTTCATGTCCAATTGGGTTGTTCAAGTTCACATTCTCCATAATCACTGCCAAAGTTCTATATTGTCAATAATAGATATAGACTCAATAGCCCTAGATTAAGGTGCTATTTCTGTTGAATGCCACCCTATGTCCATAAAAAATTCCCCTAACAACATTCTGCTATCTAATTTGAGTTACAGATCTAGAATTGAAGGGACAGATTAGGGGTATTTTTCAGGTACTTCCCCCTTCATGTTGGCATGAAAGAACCAAGAAGGCAGGAATGACACTGTGGTGACATTGAGCAGCATTCCTGAGTTATACTAGGCCTGTTCTTTGGTTTAGGGACCCGATTGATCTCAAGTGCAGGTTTTGGATGTAACAAATTGGTGGCATTCCCGAGGATGAAGTCTAGTTCCAGTGCTTTATGCTACAACGACTTGATGATACATGTTTGTCCTGAAGACCATTCATCTCATTTGGTGATTCCAATGAGGAGCAAAGTCCTGTTTCTTTCAGTTGAGGAACAAAGTCCTGCTTTTTTAGTTGAAATGTCCTGCTGCTTGGAGGTGATAACCACTAGTACTGTTGAAGGCAGCTTGAAAATCTCAGCTGGTGACTCCATTGCTGAAAGCTTGAGACAATGTGTAGATGCAGTAATTCCTTCATTTTGATCATGGATACTCAGTTGATAGAGTAGGATTAGGATAACATATTGTCGCTTACTGAGTTTTCTCTTATCAGGAAAGATATAGATGAAAGTGTCTGCAAATTTCATTGGGATTTGTTAATGCATGTCATTGGATTCATTCTTAGTTCGACCATCAGAAGATGCTACTTTGATGGTTTATTTATTTTTCTTTGATGAAGAGATTCGTTTACTTCCAAAGAGTGTGTGCCCTACATATCTGAAGAAAACGTTCTATTCTTGCCTAAGGATAAAGGCATTTCTCATCGCTGCAAGGACAGATTCAGATGACTAAAGCATGGCATGTGATGAGGACTCCATTGATGATGGGATTTATTCATAGGTAGAAGACATTAGTAATGATAAATATTTCCCTATAGTATGTAGTATGTACTGTAGTATTCTTAGAAGAATTGTCATTAGGAGACAAATCAGACAAAGACAATGGATGCATTGGATACCCTTCAATTTCTTTTCAACACCCTAGAACTGCTCAAGACATGGATAACAATGCTAATCTCAAATTGGATAGTGGCACCATTTGGGATGATTATTTCTCTTTCCTTGCTTTTCTAAAGAATCCTCAGAAACTGCACCATTAACTTTGTGTTAAAGTGAATCATGCATAGTAATAGAAAGGAACAGACACGTGGAGGAGGAGATATTGATCCATGGTTCGTCACATAGTGATGGTGATGGTGATTTTTTTTTAAAATCCATCAGATAGCCGTCGCTTAAGTGACATCCTGTAGGAGATTTTTTTTTAAATTTTTTGGATAGCCATCGCTTAAGCGATGGCCTGTAGGGGATTTTTTTTTAAATCCGTCGGATAGCCGTCACTTAAGCGACGACCTGTAGGTGATTTTTTTTAAAATCCGTCAGATATCCGTCGCTTAAGTGATGGCTTGTATGGAGTTAGTTGGGATCTGACTCCCGACCTTCTCTGTGTCCGGATAACAATACACTGCTATGTACTGATCTATAGTGAGGCCACCTCCAAGCCCACGAGAACGTAAGTTTACAACTTCCCTCCGTCGAGAAAGTCCATTAATAAAGTATATGTCCTCCACTTCTATTTTGAGGGACATCCCATCTATCTAGAAAGACTCTGATTCAAAATCCCAGTAGTCTACTAGCATCCGCAATAGTCTTGGATTGGCCCTCAAGCCACCAAGACACCAAAAATTATAGAGCCAGCATGCACGAAGAGCCTGTTGTGCCATTAGATCACCTCGTACTGCTTCTTCGACATCCCCGTGCTGACGTTCCATCCATTCTAGAACAATCTTGCACATTTAATTCAAGTTTGGGTCATTAGACATCTTAAAAAACCTTGAGTGTGACTACATACACGACTGTTTGCTAAACAACCACGTATGTACGTGACTTTGAGGGATTTTTCCACGTATATCTGGCCCTATATGCGAAACAAATCCTTGATTTATGCATGGGCCATGGCGCATAACTTAGGATGGACTAGAAATCAAATTGGACCATGGAAAATCGAAAAAATTTACATGAAAAGGAAAGAGCAGGGCATGGGAAATTAGCAGGAAAAAACAGTGTCAGATTCTGCCTACTGGATCTCCCAGAATTCGCATTTGAAGTTCTGAGCTCAATTGGGTAAAAATTTCAAATGTTATATAATGTTTTGAATTTTTTACTATTTATAGAAATTTTTCAAATTTTTGAAAATTTTTAACCCCTTTTCTATAGTTTTGGACCATTTCTGACACTTTTGGACCGTTTTTTACTAATATATGATGTAGGAGACCGTTTTGAGTGTTGTTTTGACCATTGTTTTGACCCATTTGTGTCGGTTCAGGTATCATGTCTAAACTAGCATATAGGTTTCACCACCATTTGCATTTTGCATGAACTTATGACCATTTCATTATAACCATAGGTACGAACCCATTCTATCTTGTCACGAAACCTTCTTGTTGTTTTAGAAGTGGCATGATTAGAATGGTAGAGCTTGACCTTACATGGGTACCCTAGTTAGATCCTTACTTGCATTTGATGCCCATGCCAACAGTTTGTCCTTTAGGGTGTGGGAGTCTATTGTATAGTATTTCCATGACATTTCGCAAGAGCCTCATACTCCTCTTGATATTTTCCTGGCCTGTTTCCCCCGGACTCCCTTATGTCAAGTTGTAATTGCATTATCATGAGATTTTCCTGCCTCATTGAGCCTTATTCCGGCTTTCCTAACTTTGAGTATCAGCCATATAGCCCAAGTTTGTCTCATGTCTAGCCATGCAGAGCCATTTTATTTCTCCTTTGCAGCTTGATACCCTATTTTTACTGGGAGGGGACTTTCCCCTGAGTGTCGCTATCCCACACATGTATCCTTGTATTGAGCATAGGTATGTTCCACTGCTTGGAACTAGTTTGTTTTCCCATTTGACACTCGTCTCCTCCTAGTCTGTAACTTTAAAGCAGTTTTATTCTTTTTCAATCTTTTCAAATATTTGAAAAAGTCTAAAAAAATTAAAAAACCAAAAATCCGAACAAGGAAAGACGTTATCTTTGGCAGCAGTTGAGTCGTGTCGCCTTTGAATAGAGCACTATATATCACATCCGTTGGTTGGGTAATAGTTTGACTTTAGGAGCTATACTCATTTATCTGATTTTATCTCCACCGATTGGTTTAGCTTCTAGTCCCTATGGAGCCTCTGTCGATGCCTCATGTGTCATAGAGATGTCCCAGCTTTGCATATCGAGTCTATGCTGCCTACATTCAGTCACCATTCACCTTTATGCTCTTGTTCGAAGGAATTTGAAACCTAAGTCGGCCATTCCTCAATTATCTTGACTTTGCATGCCAGCCATTCCCAGTATAGTTACTGGTTCGTGCACCTTATGATCGAGTCCTTCCACATTATACAACTTTGCTGAGTACCTTTTGTTGGATGATGGGGGATGCCTTGATGCCCTCCTTCCAGCGGATTTCATCCCATCGAATTTATATCGATTATTCTAAGATAGGAATCTAGAGTCATTTTTTAGTGCCTTGAGACTTACAGTCATCAGTGGCAGGTTCTCTCGCCATCGACAGTTTTTGGAATACATCAATGTCCCCTGATCGATGGATTCTCTCAAGTGTTCGACCTCAACAGATTTATTCACACTTGTTATTTTCAACTCTAGTACCTTGATTCCCATTTTCATTATCGGTTGGTGATCTCGCGTCTGTGAACGGTATACATCAATGACCGGTAATCAGATGATGGACTACTATGTTTGACCTCAACACCTCTATTCCCATAGTAGGACATGTACTCATAGCAGTTTGTGTAGAAGACCTTCCAGATTGGTGGCATCTCTTATATGCTACCTCTTTGATCATGTCAGTGTTCATTAGATTTCAACTCTCGTGACTTGATTCTAGTATATGTCAGACATTTCCAGCCATTATGGATATCTTGATCCATTATATATCTTTAGCCTTCATGGAGATCATGATCCTTTGTATTTCTTCATCATGGAGATTCTGATCTATTTATATTGTACGTGGCAATGACCACATATGTCATATTGTATCATTCCTATTCATGGCCATTGTACTCTTATGTATCCGGGACTGCTATATGTATTTGCAGTTATGTGCAGAGTTGTATCATTGTATAGTGCTCATTGGATGGTTGGTTCTTCCACTGGGTTCTTCATCACTTCACTTCTCAGATGGACTTATAATGTATTTTGGCCATCATATGACCCCTCTGATGTCACACATTAGGGGGCATCTGTTATAGCTGATTTTACCACACCTGGTGAATCACACTTTTATGGCCTTCCCTGTCCCTCTGTAGACTCCTTATACCCCATGGACCATTTTTGTTCCTTTGATGTTTCTAAGATCATCCCTAAAAACATGCTAAAATTACCATACGCAACTTTTAAACCTTTTATCGCGTACATACGTGGGTTTGACCTCTAAAACCGTGTACACCGGGATGTGTGCAAAAGGCCAATTTCTTTTGGAGTTTTCCTTGATGTGGATTTGACTCACTTGTATCCTAGCCTTCCATATGCCTTGAGATCGCTCAGATTTGACCTTTTATTACCACATTGAAGAGCTATATAAGGAACCCTTTGGATACATTGAAGGCATATGAGGAATTGAGAGCAAGAGAACTATAGTCCATTGTTTCCGGAGCTTATACTTGAGTCTGCATCCCTTTGTCCCTTGAAGCACTTTTGTGTTCTTCCCAAGCTTGCCTTTTGCTTGTGAGCTTGCTATCGAGAGATGGAGAATTGAAGTGGTGGAGGCCCAAGTGGGGGACTCAGTTTCTCCGATTCGCAGACATGCCGATAGAGGTTGTCTCTATTGTAATCTCTGTTTTATATTAATAGAAATATCTTTTCATGTCCAATAATGTGTATTTGAATGAATATTTTATCCATGGATGATTTCAAATTCTTATATGTTATTGATTATATATGCTAGAGTAGAGCTAACACAATTATAGATAGAATGCTTGTCTTGTTTATTGAATGTTGAGGAAGCAATTTATCAATTCAAGATGAAGTTCGAAAGCTCAATGGGGATCTAAATCAACCATCCGGAATAAGATACGAATCGAGATCCTTTAGTGCTAGTTCTTTGGTTTCTCTTGCATATAGGAAACGATTGATTTCTGGACTCAAGCTATCTGTTGTGGTACCCGAAGCCATAGAAATTTCTCTCTGTAACAGAAGTACTTTTTAATGTCTAGCAGCCAAGCTTCTTCTTCTTCTCTGGTCCGTGTTTCCCCGTCAAAGCTGGTAGGCTTGATCTTTTTAAATTCCCTTTCTAAGTGGTTGATTTTATTTTTACCAGCCCACTTGGCTTGATTCGCATATTTTTGAGTTCTATTGGAGGAACTACATTTTATTTTGGCACTTTCCCCAACTTTTGGGTCCCTCCCAATCTCTGTTTGGGGTTTTTTCCCATTATTCTTGTCTTGCAAACTTTCTAACAACGTCTAATTAATATCCTGCTTCTTTTCTGCATCCCTTTTTAGCTGCTCATTATCTACCTTAAAACTTTGTATCTCTACAATCAAGCTCCTCATTATTTCTAGTACTTGATTGGCTTCAAATTGTTCTTGTTCTGGTTGTGTTGTGCATGGTGCTGGTGCACCTTCTTCAGGTCGATCTGCATTCTCACTTTGTGAGGCCATTGTTTTACCCTATTACAGAACAATTTTGCATGTGCACAAAACATTCCAAACACAAATTGTGATGGTTAGAACAAAGTTTTTCATAATTCAGTGGAACTAGATGTTTCTAAAAGGCGATAGGGTTCAAACCAGTAGATCTGATACCATATGTAACACACCCATATAACCTACTAAAATGCATATGTAAAAAAAACAATTCTTCACACAAAAATAGGTCATGATTCATATTATCTCATTCATTCTTAAGATTAAATGTCTTGTGAAATAGTCCTTCCGCAACAAACATTCACTTCAACAAATCCGCACTACGGATTGCGAAAACGAGCACCATTATATCTTTTTACCCTTCTGCAACTCTGCTTTTGCGGTGTGGATTGCATATTGTGGGACTATTTGTCTCTTTAAAATTTTCTTTGCTTTATGCTTTCCACAATGCATATTGTGGAAACACTTACAATCCTTATATTTTAATTCTCAGTTTCTGCTTTCCACAATGCAGATTGCAAGTTGCGGAAAACTTTAACTTCTTCAAATTCAAATTCGGCTTTTCGCTTTCCACAATGCAGATTGCAAAAATCCATTATATATTCTTTATATTTTAACCCTGTTTCCACTTATGCAAAGCATATTGTGGGTTGTGGAAATTCTCCCATTTCTTATGAACTTTTACTTTGTTTCTGCCTCCACGATGCAGATTACTGGATGCAGAAACACTCCAATTCCTTATAATTTTTTACTCTATTTCTTGTGTGATTTTCTTCGATGAAACCAAGGGGTTTCCAACCTTTGATGGCCTCACCACCTTAAGCTAAGTACATCATTTAAGTCAGGTTCAGGCTTAGGGATTCTACAATGGTGTTCAGTGCCCAATTTCTTAAGAAACTTTAGCAGCCATGCTCCCCTTCACAGTTTCACCCTCCCTTAAGAATTTAAAGTATTATACCAGAACCTCCCTAATCTGGAAAGGGTCTATACTTAGTAAAGAACTTATACTTCCTTACAGGGGGTCCCTTACACTAGGAATTAAAAAGGAAATCATGAAGCATCCGCATAACTCTTTGCAGAAATAGTATTTCACCATTAGATCAATCATATTACCAAATGCAAGTCATAGTCATTGAATCAAAGCATGAATATTACACCAAATTAGGAGCAATATTTTGTCTACGTACCTAAAACTAGTATTTATCATTTCATTGACATTGAACACACACATTACGCACAAACATATATACCTTGAGCTCAATATATTTTTGGAACATAAACATAGTAATGGATCTTGTTTGCAAAGCGAGCCACAATGAAAAAGAGAACAAGCATGTTCCACTCAACCATATATTTGGCACATATCTTCTCTGTCCTCTATCACCCCTGAGCTAAACTATGCATGCCAAGATCAGAGATATCTAACCTCATGTCCGGTATTCCAATGAGAAATTGTTGAAATATTGTAACTTCAAAGAATATTCTATGTGTATATTTTTGTGGTCCCCAATGGTCCTACCGGGAGAACCACTTGTATTACATTGTACCCCGATGATCCTAATCAGAAGAACTAATAAGAGTCATGAGGTAGTCCCCTATAATTGTAAAGGTGGGTCATCAGCACCCCAGTGTGGTTACTTGAGCCTACATGTGTAACTTGAGCCTACACGATTTAACTCGAGCCTACATGTCAAATGAGTTAACTTAAGTGAACGGATGAATATAAATAGAGGTGTAGTGCTCCTCATTTGGAACACACACACACTCTCACTTGTGTAGTGCATTAGTGGAGGAGAGAAGAGTAGCTGGAGAAGGAGGAGGATCAGGCTTTGATTTCCTTGCTAGTTTTATCTTTTCTCTTTTATCTTTTTGGGGCATCTATATTGAGGAATCTTTTGCTGGGTTTTTCCCTTTAGGGTTTTCCTAGGATAAATCTGTGTTGTTCTTGTGATTATGTTTCTTTTAGTGATCCTACTTATATGATTTTATTATGAAAATGAAATGAAATACTAATGTATTAGCTAATCGTATGAAAATTTAACATGGTATTAGAGCCACCATGAATAGGACACCTTTCACAACGCAAAATAACTCTCCCTCTCTCCCCAGAAGAAATTAGGGCTTCTTTCTGAAGAGTAATTTTTGAATGAGCTTGGCATAGGATTTCTCTCCTCATCAAAATCGAATTTTAGAGACCTGGATCAAGATTTTTTGTTGGGTGAAACTTTGGGAAAGTCAAACCCTAGTTTGACCCCGACCTAGAAAAATCCTAAATACTAAAACTGCTAAGTTTTGGTAAATTCTCTATATCCTGAGATTGGCGAATGCTCAAGAGCTGAAAATTGCAAAGGCCGATGAAAAAATATTGCTTTACACTATATCCAAAATTCAACCTCATATTCGTTATATTCTGGGAGATATGATCCCTCCAAGTTAGGCTTCTAGCCTCTTCTAGAATTCATCCCTAAACAGGACACCTGGGGAAAATTGCTATGGCTTGGGCTACAAAGGTCCAAATGGAAATCCTAAAGATGTTCCAGAAATTTCATAGATTTAATTTCTGTGGTCCGAATTTCAGAACCTGAAGATGAACCAGTGACATGTGGCATGTCGTACAACTTTATTGTTCTGAACAGTCGTGTAACAGGTCACCTTGGGAAAAGGATCATAAATTCCAATTGGTGAAACCAATTCTGATGAAACCTATTTTTTTGGATCAGGGACATGTGAGGTTACCTCATGGAAAAATTTTAGACACATAGGAGCAGTAACTACGGAGATATCATAGAAATAGTAATAGGCATTTCTGCACAAGAAATCAGAAAACTAGGGCTTCCTGTTCCGGGAGCTTCCCTCCACTATTTTCATAAAAGGAATACATTATATAGCTCCATTTGAAGATATCTATCTTTCTATTCAATCATATCTAAAAGATTCTAAGTTTTGAAAATTAGGGTTTCTCTGGAAAACCCTAAATCAGCCAGCTCCAGAAGCAGGATAGACACCTCAAATCGGTAAGATCTAATCTTTTGCTATTTGCATTTGAGGTTCTCATTTCAAAGTGATCTATCACATCAGCTTGATGATAAACTTGTTAAAGTTGACAACTTCCAATCATGGAAGTATTTGATCTCTCTGAAGAGAATGAATTGGACACCTACATGAGTAGAGAGGTTCCAGTTCCATACGGAGATAAGGCTCAAATCCTTACACAAGAAGAACTTGATCAAGGCCAAGAAGATCATTGTTGATTAAATCACAAATCAACTTGTGCCACAAGTTTCTTTCCTAAATACACCGAAGATGTTTGAAGATAAGAACTTAAATCAGAAGATGGATTTGAGAAAACAGTTGAAGAATGTGAAGATCCAGAATGCAGAACAACTTGAAGCGGTATAAGAAGAAGTGGAGAATGCAGAAGTGGTGATAGCCACCTTGAATGGCCTCCCAGGATCATGGGATTCATTCATGTGAGAAATGTGTGCTAGAAGGAAGTGATTACTTTCAGCTAACTCTAAGAAGAAGAAGATGGGAGCAATTGAAGATCAAGCTCTCTCCATTCAAAGAAGATCCCTCAAGTGACGAGGAATGTGAAGAACTCAATTCTTGAAGAACCTCTTATCCATCTTATCATTTGGATAATGTAGCTAGGGTTTTACCCCTAGCTTGTGCGAATGAGCACCTACTAAGGATAACTGACTCCTTAGTAGCAGTTTAGTAAAAAGTAAATAACAATGCTAAACAGGAATAAAAACTAATCTAAAACACGTGCATGAAACAAAACAGCAAAATATAAAGAATGGTTTTTTATTGATATTACCTCCGATGTGGAGGTTGGTGAAGCCCTTTGCGCTGATCTGTGAGGTTGCTCCGAGCTCCAGCTGCTCCTTCTCTTTCTCCGATGGTGGAAATGGGCCAAAAGGGGCTCTCAATGGTGAAAGTAGCTCAAAGGGTGAGCTAGGATTTCAAGAGCAATTTTGGCAGAGTGAGGATGCTTGTGACTGTGGATGTGAAATGAGGGGTCTCCATCACTTATTTATAGTTTTTTAGTGGTGGAGAGCTGGCCCATGGTTTTGGAAACCATGTGGTTTAGGGCAGCTTGTTTAGGGTTTTTTCCTCCTTTTCCTCATTATTTTATTTTTTCTTCCCTTTTAGGGGATTTTTGCTATTTTAGAGGAATTTTGGATATTTTCGGAGGAAAAAAGGGGGTTTTTGGCCTTTTGAAGGCATTTTAGGCCTTTTGGAGGCTTTTTAGATGGTTTTATGGCCTTTTGGAGGCATTTTAGGCCTTTTGGAGGCTTTTTAGTGGGATTTTCAGGGAAATATGGTAGGAAAATGGACAAATGAGCCATGTAGTGGGGTAGATGAGGTAATGAACACTTTTTGGGTGTTAACAGATTGCCCCCTGATGTGCGAGGGCAGGAGATCATCGTATGGACGATGGACATCATAAGTCATATATGGTTTTCTTGGGGTGCAGAGAAGAGAAGAAACAAACTGAAGCCTGGAACAACGATCCTGAACCAACTGGAAGAACAAAAAGTACATAACCTCAATAATGGATGAGGAATCATCTAATCATATGGACGAGGCAGGAATTCCCATGCTCGTATTAGGATATAACATAATAATAACAATGGGGTCCTGACATATACATGGCCTCAAATACTGAATGTGGAAGAATCTCGATATATGGACGAGGCGGGCATACCCATGCTCGTATCAAGATACATAAAAATACCATGAGGCCTGAAAAGGGAGACCTGTAGGATACATAAACAACCACTGTGTATATCATAAGGGTCCAGAGGGGACACACAGCTGGGACATACTGCTGGGACATACTGCATATCTGAGTTGAAAACCTGATGCACTGAAATGACAGCAGTGCTACTGAATATGGTACCAAAGGAACTGATGAGCTGCTGGATCGGAGTGATAAGGGTCGCACTCGCCATGGTACACTGAACTGGAACTGTACTGGGTACTCAAAGAAGCATGGAACTATGTGACTTTCGAATACAATTGCCAACGCAGCCCAGACATCCACGGGAACATAGAACTGGGCGTTTCGAAGTGACTCGCCAATGTGCTAGAGTCGGGGGAAATCCGGGGTCTTCGACAAATAATGGATGGGATCTGAATCCTGCGCGATTCTCAACGATGCGATCAAGGTGCTGAAGTCGAGCATGTGAGAAACAACCATTCATAGAGGCAATGATGACTCTTCCCAAAATGGTCCGTAGGCACCCACCACAGATGGTGATGGGTCCAAGGCGCAGGGGCCTCTGGGTATATCCTCTGGAATAGAGGGGCTATCGTCGACAGAGGGAGACCTGCAACTATCAAGGCAATGATGTTTCCTTGACAGGGGCACGAGGTGGAAAACCGAAATGTGGTAGTACTGATGGTAGGATTGATAAACTGGGGGGAATAACTGGGCAAATAGAGTGGGTAGATGCAAACTTCCTTTGTTCAGAGTATGATGGTGGGGAAAATCGGGCAGCATATGAAACTGACTGGTGGTAAAGGGATCATCGCTGTATCGGATCTGGGAGGGTGACTGGGCTTAGAGAGACTCAAGCTGTGGTAAAATGGCAGGAGACTACAAAATACTCTGAACAAAGGCGACCTGATTAGGGGTGCTACCGAGAGGATCGATCATAGCGCTAAGGGGCGCGGGGGGACTTCTTCATGGGTTAGGGAATGAGAAGAAGTGTGGAGATAAAATGGTACTGTCGTGTGGATTTTACGAGCCCAGGACAGTTCATGCTCGTGGTTGCTTTCATTTTTTAAGGAGTCTGAAAGCAATAAGAAGACTCTGAAGGAATGGAGTGGTATGGTATTGTCATGTGGATTTTATGAGCCCAGGACAGTTCATGCTCGTGGTTGCTTTCAATTTTAAGGAGTTTGAAAGAAAATAAGAAGACTCTGAAGTAATGGAATGGTACTGTCGTGTGGATTTTACGAGCCCAGGACAGTTCATGCTCATGGTTGCTTTCAATTTTAAGGAGTCTGAAAGCAATAAGAAGACTCTGAAGTGATGGAATGGTACTGTTGTGTGGATTTAATGAGCCCAGGACAGTTCCTGCTCATGGTTGCTTTCAATTTTAAGGAGTCTAAAAGCAAATAAGAAGACTCTGAATTAATGGAATGGCCAGGCAAGGAGGAAGTGTTCAATCAAGGAACATTTATGATGACCAGGAACGAGGGTGGGGGGGAACACTGGTGGGCCTCCTTGCGGGGTGACTAAATGGTGGCAAAATAACGAAACATTTGTAGTATGACAGGAGTGGATGGCTCATGTAAAAAGTGTGGAACAATCTAAGGGCGGCCGATGTGGCGAGCAAACCAAGGCAGCAAGGTGTCGGGACACAATGTTGAAATTGTACCAAGTGAGAGCGATAAATGATCTCAAGCATCATCACGAGCTCGAAAAAATGAATCCAGCGATATAACAAGTGTGAAAAATGGAGAAAGGTTGGGGCACGCAAACTGAGGCAACTAGCGGTGTCTAAAAAATGGGCGAAAAATGACGAGCTGGGAGACAAGTAGCTGGGAGTCCAGAAACACATGAAGGTAACATATGCCCATCTGGAGGGCAGCAGTCAGGAGACCGGTCATAGCATCATACTACGCCTGGTTATTGGTAGCAGCGCCTATACATATTCCGTCAAGGTGAATCAGTTCATTGGAAGGGGAATGTAAGACCCATGCTGCAGAAGCCAGGTTGGGAGACCAGGGTCTTGCACCATCAGCGAAGCCAGTGTAGCGAGGTGGAAGATGGTCCATCTGTGGGCATGCAAAAAATGATGAATGTAAGATTATGGTAAAGAAGTTGAAAAACAAAAAAGAGAGCAAACTATACAATGCAGGCCAATGAGGTCGTGGTTTCAGTTATGGGTAAAAGCATTTGAGATACAACCCATTACGGGGGTTGCATAAAGGGTGGCCTTCAGAATCAGCTAAAATGTATGCCCCCTTGCCGAGGCAAGTTTGCACAATGTAAGGGCCTTGCCACATGGATTCAAACTTTCCTTTACCGGTTTTGTCATGGGCTTGGTCATAGGTGAGGACGAGGTCCCCTTCGTGGAAGGTTCGAGGGTGGACATGTTTGTCATAACCGGCTTTGGAGCGGTTTTTGGTCGCTTCGATGTTCTGAAGAGTGGCATGACGATCTTCATTTGCTTGTTCGAGGGATAGCAAACATTGCTCAAGAGGGGAGGTATCGGGGAGGAGCTCAACGACGATATGCAAGGCAGGTATTTGACACTCGATGGGGAGGACAGACTCTACACTGTGAACTAAATGAAACGTGCTAAAACCAGTGGCGGTCTTGGTGGGAAGGAAGTCTTTGGATTCAACTGCAAATTGGGTAGCAGTGTTAGAGGAGGATTCATCTGGGAGAAAGTATGAGTGATGGTGCATGTCATCCCAAGGATACTCCGGGGCAGTGAGAGCCTCGAGAATCTCCTCATCAGTGCAGAAAGTTTGTGTCGTCAAATCGGTTGATGAGGGAGTAGCGGCGGAAGAGATCATATAAATGGTATTAACCTCTCCAGAAGGGGGAGAATGCGGGGGGTGGATCTCCTCAATGGTGGGTGGTGCGGTCTCCAGATCTAGATCGTTCATCTCAAAGAGAGCTGCTCTGTAATCGGGGAGACCGGGACAGTGATTTGTGTAATGCCCGTAAATACCGCAGATGGCACAGGGGTGGTTAGTGCACAGGGATTTGTCACAAGGCTTGGGGGTTGGATCAAGGTGGACAACTAGAATAGTGGGGTTGTCGTCAAGCAGTTCCATGTGTTCCTGTAATTTCGGTAACTGAGGACATTGGTGAGTCGCATGGCCCAACTTATCGCACAGTGAGCATTTGGGAGGAGCACGAAACACAGGGGGGTTTTTTACTGTCTTGGGAGGTGGGATGGTAGAGTAAGGTTGGGGGCCTCTGCCCCCAGTTGTTTTAGTAACAGGAGGGGGGGGGTTCGTGGAGGACGAAGGGGTAGCGACACTGGGAGGTTGTTGACTAGTAGTGACAATGGGTTGCACCGGTTGCAGGACGACATCTGGTGTCGGTGGGGGAACGGGAGGTGAAAGATACCAAACGAGTAATCCTAAGGTTAAACCAGGGAGGCTGAGGGTAGCCCCATGACCGGGGCGCTAACTACTCCTGATGGGGGGAAGAGGAAAGGAATGGTATGGATGGGGGTAGCACCAATGTGGCTCGGTACCAAAGGGGGTTTGGGCATCAAGGGCGGTTGATTAGTAGGAGTTCACGTATTATGGGACAAGGTACACAGGTCAGACACGTCAGTGGTGGGTGATGGGGGTGGAATAGATTGGAAGGTCGAGGTTATAAGCGCATCTGAGTAAACTCCGGGCCCCATAGAGGAAACAACTGAAGTGGTGGCACTCGAAACAGGTTGTTCAACCATGGGGAGAACATTTTCGGGTGCCGTGGGGGCATTGGGATCGTAGTAGGTGAGTTGGTCAACCTTGACCACGCGTCCCTCGTGGGGGAACATCATGGTATGAAAAATGGAAGAAGCAACTACCCGCATGGTGTACATGTAGCTGCGGACAAGTAAAAGGTTATAATCAAGCTGTGCATTGATAACCTCGATGTCGATAAGGACGGTTTTGCCAGCCAGCTGGACGGGGACGTTAGTTAATAGGCCTTGTGGTTGAGCTGAATGGGCGTCGTAGGCTCGCAATGCGGTAGTGGACAGCTAGAGAGGGGGGGAACCTAATTTCTGCCAGATGAGGGTGGACATGACACATGTAGAGGCACCTTCATCAATAATGCATCGATGGATGACAAAATTCCGAACAGAGACACAAACTTGGAACGCTAAAGTGGAAGGCATGCGGGGTTCGGATTGGTCGAAATCAAATTCCATTAAACTCAAATCATTTGGTTCGATAGCCCCAATGGCTGAGAGTAAATTCTTACGCTGCGACGAGCAGTTTTTTAAGACTTCTAACGCAGACATGGCTGCGGGGGATTGGGCTAAGTCATCGACAATGCTGTAGTTGGACGCAGCCTGCGCATTGAGGTTGTTGTTGATACGGCGAAGCGGGAAACTAGGTGCTTTGGGAACACCATTGAGTAGAGGTAGAGGTATACGTAACGCCCGATCAGTGGGATGAGCATTAGTGGGTTTATCGGCGGGAGGGGCTTCAGGGGTGGTGCCATATTGGGTCCACCAGGTCTGGAGGTTGACCTCATCGGAGGACATCATCAACAAGTGATGGGTACTTGAGTCATGCATGGGTTGATCAGGAGCAGCGTAAGTGATTTGTTGTTGGGTTGGTGCGTTGGCTTGAGGGGGAGCCAATGGTTGGGTGTTCACTATGCCTTGGGTTGGTAAGGGGTTTTGCAGCACCAAAGGTAGCTGCTGAGGTTGTGGGGGGTTGGGTGGTGCTTGAGGAGCCGCCTACCCTTGGCAGTGGGCATCTTCAGCCCAAAGTTGCCGAACTCGCTCCATGTGTGGGAAAAAATGTGTGTAGTGGCCATAGACCCCGCAAATAGAACAAGGATGGTTTGTTTGCAAATTGGGGTTTTTATCCTGCTTGGGTGGGCGATCAGGGATTTGGTTAGTAGGGGCCGCATTATTATTATCAGGGGGATTAGGGGGTTGACCAGCTTGGTTTGGAGGTTGGTTGTTCCCATGATTTCGGCCCCTGCCGCGGTTTTGTTGGCCCTGGTTGCATTGGTTGTTCTGGTTTTGCTGCGAGTTTTGTTGAGCGTAAACTTGCCCTTGGGCAGTAGGTGGATTCTGAGGTTGCGCAGGTGTAGGAGTAGGCTACGGTGGATGATATGTAGGTGGAGGCTGCGTAGGGGCAGCAACTTGAGTGGGTTGCTGATAGGGCTATGGAGCGGGTTGTGGGCTTGCCGCAGGGGCTTCCTGTGGTGAGTAATAAGCGGGTTGGGCTTGTGAAGGCGCAGGAGCTGGTGCAGCCTGCTGGGGGGAGTAGGGGTGAGGGGCGACCGGGGGGGCGTAAGCGGGAGTCGCATGACCAAAACATTGCGGTGGACATGAGGGTCCATGAGAATGGTGGTGATGTTGCATGGGGGCATACGAGTTGGTGGCTCCAGGTTGTGAGGTAGCCCGCGAAAGGTCAGGGCCAGGGGTAGGACGTGCTATGGAAAAGGGTTGAGGATGTGAAGAGACACGGCCAATGATACCGTCGGCAGAGTGCAATGCCCCCGACGCATCGTGCTGGGAGGACTCGCCGCGAGGGGCGTCAGGTATGATGGTATAGAGATAACCTGATTGGGCGTAAATAAGGTCGAATTGCTGGGCCTTAAGGATGGCCTCTTCTTCAGACTGGGGTATTTCGGATGCCACATCCTTAGCAATGACAGGGAGAAGGGATTTGAGGAACCGATCTAGGAAGATCCGGTCATCTAATTTGATTTTGCATAGGCTACGGCGTCGACGCCACTCATGAATGTGGTTCGTGATGTGGGTAGCTGTGTTCTGTCTGCATGATAGTAGGATCTCAACGCCCGCATCATAGCGGAAGGGAAACTGGAAGAACTGCAGGAAGGTTGATGCAAGGGAAGCAAAGGTGGCATGGGTGTCATGGGGTTGCTCGATATACCACTTGGCTGCAGAGCCAGTGAAGGTGCGCTGTAGGAGACGGAGGAGGATAGAGTCGTCCACTATGGAGTTGGAGGAACACCATAAATGGAAAGACATAACGTGGTTTTGTGGGTCCTCACCTGCCTTGCCCTCGAACTTATGGATGTCAGAGGGGAGCTTGGTGGGCATGTGAGGCCACGCGGGGTCGTGTCGGATAGGGTCATTAGTTAATCTGGCTAGGTCAGGCTGGTTGAGGCTAGTCATGAATGGAAAACTAAAAGAGGGATGTTACACGGTAGTGGGTTGGACCAAGTTGAGGTCGATGCCCCCAAGTGGAGGGGTAGCGTTAGGGAGGTTTCCCCCAAGTGGGGGAACTAAGGTGATGTGGGATGGTCCTGCACCACCTTGGGTAATGTGATCCAATGATGGAGTGGGAATAGGGATTCTTGCTGCGGGAATAGGTGTTGTGAGGGGAACGGTAGATGGGAGCCCCATGGAGGGCATAACCAAAGTAGGAGTGGTAGCTGGTGTAGTGGTGGAAGTGGCACCAGCGATCTCTACCAAGACGGGAGTGGAAGTCACGCCATCCATGGGGCTGGTAGGGGTAGTGTAAATGGGGTTCTCAGACTCTGGCTAAGAATTGGAGGTAAAATAAGGAGCGTCACTATCAGGTGATGGAGGCCGATGCCGTTGACAAGTGGAGTCAAGTGACAAGGCTCGAGATCTATGATAAGTGGTATCAAGTGAAGATGATTTGTGTCGATGATGGGTGGTGTCAAGCGAACTGTGCTGTGGGGGTTGGCCCCTGAGGCGCTGAGAATGTCTCGGAGACTCAATGATGACAGATGGTGTCAAATATCTGTGGGTCGAGGTGAGTAAAAAACAGCTCAAAAATCCTAATGCAACCAAGTGTGCAAGAGGAGAGCTCGAAAAATAGGGCACTCAGGCCAACAACCAACTCAAAACACCCAATGTAACAGCTGTGCTATAATAGGTGAAGTGTCAACAGAAATGGTCAGAATACCAACAAACAGCAGGTTTCCTAAAAATAAAAATGGTGGACTCACTAGACCAAAAGGAGGTAAGGGAGCATGCAAACACCTAACTAAAAGTATTCTAACTCAACTAGACATATCCTCTGCAAGGTGATGAAATCCAAGTTAGACAATATGAATAGGAAATCCAAGTGGCTAAGATATCCCCCTACCGGGAGGGACACCGGGAAGTCAATCCTAGAAGAATGGCAACTAAGATACCCCGTTCATGACACATCCAGAAAGGTGAATATAACATTTGGTCCTTTTACCGCAATACCCCTATACAGGGATATCCCAAGAACTGGGAAAGATAGCCCTTCAGTTACTGAATGGAGTGCGGTATTCCACTCAGGCCTCCGAAACCAATCTCGCGACTTCAACCCTCCTAAGGGAGAGGCCCTCTGGTAAACTGGTTGTGACCGTACCAAAAAATACTAGGGGATTTTGGTTCCCTAAGTGGACAACAGCTATGTCTCAAGTGTAAGTAATCGAGGGGTGTTATTGGAAGCCTATCCCCCCGATCCTACCTAACTACAAAGATTCTTTTGTGTTCCCCAAATGGGGTTAGAATGTTGGTTGAGTGAAGTAGTTTTTAAGTCTCACTTGAATTAGGTGACAGAGTGTGTGCTCATGAGGTGATGACCCGTAATAGAAGTATCACACAAAGGGGCAACCTTCTAATCAATAATATTGAATCCACAACTTTGACATGCAAAATTTTCTGAAAAAATGCTGAAATTTCAAAAAATGGAACATAAATTATGTTGCTGAAAATGCTGTAAGGAAGTAAGGCTGCAGGTGGAACAGATGGCTGTGCAGATGCAGAAAATATTGTAGTAAAAGGGCTGGGTTGAAAAATAGTAAAATATGTAGCAAACAGACCGTGGGTTTGAGGTAACAGCGAGTGGTCAAACCGCGGGTTTGAGGCAAAAACGGGCGGTCGGCCCGCGGGTTTGAACAAAAAAGGCGCAGTTAGGTCGCAACTTTATGGACGATAGACATGGTCTAATCGCAGGGAAAGGGCTCAAAGTCACGGTCGAGTCGTAGCTAGGGGGCTAAAAGCGGCGTTCGGGTCGCAGCAAATGGGCTGAAAGTCACGGTCGGGATGCAGCTAGGGGGCTGAAAGCTGCGTTCGGGTCGCAGAAAATGGGCTGAAAGTCATGGTGGGGACGCAGCTAGGGGGCTAAAAGGCACGCTTGGGTTGTGGGAAAATGGTTGACAGGCGTGGTCGTATCGCAGCAAACAGGCTAAATAGCCGCGGTCGGATCGCAGGTAACAGACTTGAATCCACCGGCAGGGCCCCGGAGACAGTCTGATAGCCGCGGTCGGGTCGCAGGTAAAGTCCTGAGAGACGGGGTCGGGACACGGCTGCCGAAGGAAAAAATGCGGTTTACGGTGGCCGAAAGGGACAGCCGAAAGGAAAAAACTAACTGAAAACAGACATTCAAAAGAAAAACAGCGGAGTCGCCAAAACTGTAGCTAGGGTTTTACCCCTAGCTTGTGCAAATGAGCACCTACTAAGGATAACTGACTCCTTAGTAGCAGTTTAGTAAAAAGTAAATAACAATGCTAAAGAGGAATAAAAACTAATCTAAAACACGTGCATGAAACAAAACAGCAAAATATAAAGAATGGTTTTTTATTGATATTACCTCCGATGTGGAGGTTGGTGAAGCCCTTTGCGCTGATCCGTGAGGTTGCTCCGAGCTCCAGCTGATCCTTCTCTTTCTCCGGTGGTGGAAATGGGTCAAAAGGGGCTCTCAATGGTGAAAGTAGCTCAAAGGGTGAGCTAAGATTTCAAGAACAATTTTGGCGGAGTGAGGATGCTTGTGACTATGGATGTGAAATGAGGGGTCTCCATCACTTATTTATAGTTTTTTAGTGGTGGAGAGATGGCCCATGGTTTTGGAAACCATGTGGTTTAGGGAAGCTTGTTTAGGGTTTTTTCCTCCTTTTCCTCATTATTTTATTTTTTCTTCCCTTTTAGGGGATTTTTGCTATTTTAGAGGAATTTTGGATATTTTTGGAGGAAAAAAGGGGTTTTTTGGCCTTTTGGAGGCATTTTAGGCCTTTTGGAGGCTTTTTAGATGGTTTTATGGCCTTTTGGAGGCTTTTTAGTGGGATTTTCACGGAAATATGGTAGGAAAATGGACAAATGAGCCACATAGTGGGGTAGATGAGGTAATGAACACTTTTTGGGTGTTAACAGATAAGAAATGATGATGTCATGAATGAAGAAGATGATGAAGTAGAAGGATCAAGAAGGAGTCTACCCACGAAATGAATAAAAGATAAGTATTCAATTGTCATTGCATGATATTGTTTTTTTATGCATTTGATTATATTTAGTTGATGTGTTATGCATGATAGACTGTTTGCATTAATGACAGTATACTACTAATATGCATGTGATGGGTAAGTAGCTCATGGTGCTATACATCTCTCCATTGCTACTTATCTAGAATGAAACCTCTTTGCTGACATATTGGATTAGTGCACAATATCAATGATGTCATGGTAGAAATTGAAGGGATCTAGAAAGTTTATGTGAGATATGGATGAATGTTGTATTGACTAAACAGTTGCATGATGCATAAGAATTTGTCATTATGCATATGTTTTATGAAATTGTTCTAACCATGCAACTGGTGCATTTGAATTGTAGGAAAGGTCCTGTACAACCTCCTACAAGAAAAGAAGGATGAGACTTGTTCCGAAGAACAAGTGATGGCAATTGAAGATTCACTCCAATAAACATGAATTTTAAGCTCCGAGGGTCAAAGACACCATGACGAAAGAAAGAGCTTCAGAGAGCGGTAGATCCACCTTAAAGGATGAAGACCACCATGGGTACAAGAGATAACTCAAGATGAAGAAAATAATGCTATGAAAGAAGCTATGATCAAAGAATAACTGTTGATCATGGGGAATGATGTATACGATATGATTTCAAGACATAAAGGGAAGTACATAGTATTTATGGATCTACAAGAACAAGTGTACAAAGCCAGGTTCATGATTTGCCTCTAAAAGAATAGACTATGACATAACATACTCTATTGACCAGACCTACTAGAAGTATATATCAAGCATAGAACTACCTGTATAGAATGAAGAGGGAAGATGATACTCCACTTCAGGGGGAGTGACTATAGAAGATATCTGAGTTCAACATGGTATGACATGATGGACAGCTTCCTAATGGATCGAGACTTTACCAAGAGTAAATTGGGTTCCAACCTTCAAGGTTGAATGCAGAAGACTAGGATATGTTGATGACCTGACAAGACAAACTCATGGAAGATGTTATGACGAAAGAATACTAGAATGATGTTTGGGATATAGTACTCAAACCAGAAAGCAAGAATGTGGTATCTTACAAATAGATTTGCAAGATAAAATATGTTGTTGATAGAATAAAGGAAAGACTTGTGGCTAGAGGTTTCTATAAGAAAGAGGGAATTAATTCCGAAGAGACGTTTACTCCAGGAAGCAAGGTACACTTCCTTCATAACCATGATGGTAGTTGCTTCCATGATGAAGTACAGACAAGCCTTCCTTAATGGTATGATTGGGGAAGAGTTTTACATTGAATAGTCATAAGGATTTGAAGTTGAAGATAGATGGACTCACATATGCAAGATGAAGAAGGCCCTCTATGGCCTGAAGCAAGCTCCCAGAGCTTGGTATGGAAGAATATATAGTTTCTTGATGAGCATGGGCTTTGCCAAGAGTAAATTCAATCCTAACCTTTACTACATGGTTGTAGAAGATGAACCTGTCATACTATATGTGGATGACTTATTCTTGACAGGGAATGAGAAACAGATTGTAAAAAGCAAGAAGAAACTAGAAGAATAATTTCAGATGAAAGACCTTGGGTTAATGCATTGTTTCCTAGGTCTGGGAGTATGGAAAAGTTTAGAAGGAATCTTTCTCAACCAAGCAAAGTATGCGGTAGAGATATTGAAGAGATTCAATATGTTGGAATGCAAAGCCATGGCTACTCATATGGATTCCAACCTGAAGCTGTTAGCTGATGACTCATCAGAGTTAGTGGATGTGACTCATTATAGATAGATCATTGGGTCATTGATGTACTTAACAAATACCAGAACAGACATTTGTTTTGCTATGAACACCTTGAGTCAATTTCTTGTTCAACCAAGACGGGCTCACTTAGTAGCTGTAAAACATGTGATGAGATATCTGAAAGGGACTATAGACTTTGGTCTATACTATGATGGTATCCATGAGTATAGATTGTATGGCTACGCAGATGCATATAGGGATGGAAGTATCTCAGATAGAAAAAGCACTTCAGGTGGATGTTACAGTCTGGGATGTTCTATGAGTTCATGGTTTAGCAGGAAACAGTCCAGTGTTTCTCTTAGCATGACTGAAGCAGAATACATAGCAGATTGCTTTGCTAAGTTGTGAAGCCATATGGATTCGGAAGATGATATCAAGTCTCTTTGACATGAAGATGGATACTACAATGATTCTATGTGATAACCAGAGTCATGATGATAGAGAAGCCCGTGTTCCATCGTAACACATATAAATCCAGTATTTCTACATACGAGATAAGATGCAGATGATGATGTTTTAGTATTTACATACTGTAGATGTAGATGATGGTGATTCCGTATTTCTATACTGAATATAGATATGATGATTCTTTCAGTATTTCTATACTGAAGATATAGATGATGATGCTTTCAGCATTCACATACTGGAGATATAGATGGTGATAGTTCAGTATTCACATACTGAAGATGTAGATGATGATGGTTTGGATGATGATGTACTGACAAAGCCTCTGTCTCAAGTAAAGTTTGAACACCTTCAGGACAATCTTGGTGTTGTTCAAAAGGACCTTCCTCGAAAGGGGGAGTAGTGATGATTGCAGTGGGATTGTATCATCCCTGGGTACTTTCCCTAAAGTGACCCAGAGACCTCAGTCTTTGAGAATGAAGAGGGATTGTATCATCCTAGGACATCTGTCCATAATAGATTCGGTGACCTCGATCCTCGAGAATGTGAGGGGATTGTATCATCCTTGGGCACTTGCCCTAAAGTGATCCAGAGACCTCGGTCTTCGAGAATGAAGAGGGATTGTATCATCCTGGGACATCTATCCATAATAAATCTGGTGACCTCGGTCCTCGAGAATGTGATGGGATTGTATCATCCTTGAGCACTTTCCCTAAAGTGATCCGGAGACCTCGGTCTTCGAGAATGAAGAGGGATTGTATCATCCCAGGACATCTGTCCATAATAGATCTGGTGACCTCGGTCCTCGAGGATGCAGTAGGATTGCATCATCCTTGGACATCGTCCTAAAGTGATAGGGATTGATTCTCCCGTAATCAATCCGGTGGCTTCGGTCCTCGAGAATGTGGTAGGATTGCATCATCCTTGGACATAGTCCTAAAGTGATAGGGACTGATTCTCCCGTAATCAATCTGATGGCTTCAATCCTCGAGAATGTGGTAGGATTGCATCATCCTTGGACATAGTCCTAAAGTGATAGGGAATGATTCTCCCGTAATCAATCCGGTGGCTTTGGTATTCAAGAATGTGGTAGGATTGCACCATCCTTGGACATAGTCCTAAAGTGATTGGGACTGATTCTCTTGTAATCAATCTGGTGGCTTCAGTCCTTGAGAATGTTGTAGGATTGCACCATCCTTGGACTTCGTCCTAAAGTGATAGGGACTGATTCTCCCGTAATCAATCTAGTAACTTCGGTTGTCGAGAATGTGGTGGGATTGTATCATCCTTGGACTTTAAGTCCAAAAGTGATCCAAAGACTTTTTGTCTTTGATTTGTGGTTTGCAGGTTGTTGCTGATGATGATGATGCCATACTAATCGAAAGATCAGAGTATGATGATGATGTACTGATCGAGAGATCAGAGTATGACGATGACGTACTGATTGAAATATCAGAGTATGATGATGATGACATACTGATTGAAAGATCAGAGTATGATGATGATGATGTACTGATACAAAGATCAGAGTATGATGATGACGCACTATGATTATGATGTTTCTGATCGAAATATCAAAGTATGTTGATGATGTTTCTGATCGAAAGATCAGAATATGATGATGATGTTTCTGATCGAAAGATCAGAATGTGATGATGATTATGATCGACAGATCATAATATGATGATGATGATGTTGCTGCTGATCGAAAGGTCAAAGTGTTGATGATGATATTGCTGATCAAGAGGTAAAAGTGCTGAAGATGTTGTTGTTGATCGAAAGGTCAATGTGTTGATGATGATATTGCTAATCGAGAGGTCAAAAGTGCTGAAGATGTTGCTGCTGATCGAAAGGTCAAGGTGCGGAAGATGTTGTTGCTGATCGAAAAGTCAAAGTGCAGAAGATGTTGCTGATCGAAAGGACAAAATGCTGAAGATGTTGTTGCTGATCAAAAAGTCGAAGTGCTGAAGATGTTACTGATCGAAAGGTTGAAATGCTGAAGATGTTGTTGCTGATCGAACAGTCAAAGTGCTGAAGATGTTGCTGATCGAAAGATCCAAGTGCTGAAGATGTTGTTACTAATTGAAAGATCAAAATGCTGAAGATGTTGTTGATCGAAGCAGTTAAATAATTAATGACGATGAAGCCTGAAGATTGAATATGAAGACCACATGATGTTGAAAAGCTTCCAATGATTTATAGATGTGTTACCCTACTGATGTTGATGATGTCTCCTATCTCTACTCTTGTTGTTGTTGATGTTGCTGTAGAATACCCTTCTCGTTAAGGGGGAGTGTTGAAATATTGTAACTTCGAAGAATATTCTATATGTATCTTTTTGTGGTCCCCGATGGTCCTACCAAGAGAACCACTTGTATTACATTGTACCCCAATGATCCTAATCAGAAGAACTAATAAGAGTCATGAGGTAGTCCCCTCTAATTGTAAAGGTGGGTCATTAGCACCCCAGTGTGGTTACTTGAGCCTACATGTGTAACTCGAGCCTACATGATTTAACTCAATCCTACATGTCAAATGAGTTAACTTAAGTGAACGGATGAATATAAATAGAGGTGTAGTGCTCCTCATTTGGAACACACACACACTCTCACTTGTGTAGCGTATTAGTGGAGGAGAGAAGAGTAGCTAGAGAAGGAGGAGGATTAGGCTTTGATATCCTTGTGGGTTTTATCTTTTGCCTTTTATCTTTTTGGAGCATCTATATTGAGGAAGCTTTTGCTGGGTTTTTCCCTTTAGGGTTTTCCCAGGATAAATCTGTGTTGTTCTTGTGATTATGTTTCTTTCAGTGATCCTACTTATATTCTTTTATTATGAAAATGAAATGAAATATTGATGTATTACCTAAGCATATGAAAAGTTAACAGAAATCACCTTCCTAACACAAAGTGCTCACACGGCAAGTATTTCTTTCAATCTTGCCTAAGGAATCCCCAAGGAATCCCTGTCATCCACTGCACCCTTTTTCCCCAAGGTCTGTCTGATCTTATTTTTGCAGCTATGGTCCATTCTCCATTGAATTCCCGTCAACCACTGCTCTCTGATTTCCCCAAGGTCCGTCTGATGCCATTAAGGAATTCTGATGGCTGGTGTATTTCCCTGAGGTCTACTTCTCTACATCCCCCCTCTTGCATGCATAGTCCACTCTTTTAACATCGTTGTCCCCCTTGTTCAATATTTCATTAAAGGTAAAATGTATCGATTACAACTGTCCTCTAGGGACCATTTGGGAAGATTCCATAATAATCCAAACTCATTAAAACACAATTGTCATTCAAATATTACAAAATAATGTTTATAAATTGGGGGATATTACATCCACATCCCCTTATTGCAACGATGCCCACATTGTTCTTAGTCTTTCTTGACTAGTTCTGGAAATAAACCTGGGTACCTTTTTCACAAAACTTCCTCTAGTTCCCAAGTTGCCTCCTTTGGGATAAAGTGCTTCCATTGCACCTTAACCCGAGCGATGATTCAGTTAATAAGTGTTGTTTCTTTCCTATCCAGAATGTGCAGAGGTTCCAGTTGAAATTCTCCTTCTAGTTCCACTTGCACCACATTCCAGTCAATGATATCAGTGGAATCATGTATATATTTCTTCAGTAATAAAATATGAAAAACATTATGAATTGTCAAATGCGCTGGAAGAGAAATATTCCATGCCAAACATCCAATCCTTTCCAAGATTTGAAAAGGTACGCAAATTCGTGGTGCTAATTTGGTACAGCTTCCAAATTTAAGGGAACTCTTTTTGGGCTTGATCGAAGTTAAACATGATCTCCGATAGAAAATTATTTATGCCGTATTCAAGTCGGCATAAATATTTTGGCAATCTTATGCCACCTTCAATTTATTTTGTACCTCTCGAACAATTCGTTCCATGTCTTGTAACATTTCAGGTCCTACTATCAAAGGATCCATAGGGCTATCCCAACTAGCCGAGGTAGTACACTATTTTCCCATACGAGATTTCAAATGGGCTCATCTTTGTTGAGGCCTGATAACTGTTATTGTATGCAAAATCTACTACATGCAAATATCCTTCCTGCTTCATGGGACTCTCCATGACATACATCCTTAGCATGTCTTCGATAACTTGGTTCGTTCGTTCTATTTATCCATCTGTTTCAGGGCGATAGCTAGTGCTAAACATTATCTTGGTTTCTAACCCTATCGATAATGATTTCCAAAATTTTGATGTAAACTTGACATCCTGGTATGAAATTACCATCTTTGGTACTCCATGAAGTTGAAATAATTCCTTCACGAATATTTCTGCAACATTGAAAACATTATGAGTTGACTTCACATGAATAAAATGAGCAAACTTGCTTAATTTATCTACCACAACCTTTCCATTCGGGAATCGAAAAAGGTTGTATAAAACCTACTAGATGTTGATGTTTATCTTTCACCTGTTGACATTCCAAATAGCTAGACAGATAATCAACTAAATGTGCCTTTAATTTGGGCCAAAAGAATTTCTTTCTGAGGGATGTTATCATCTTTTTGTATCGAGGGTACCCTGCATAAGGGTGTTTTGCATTTCATTTAGAATAAACAATTTTAAATATGCAACATTAGGCATGTATACTCTCCCTTTAAACCAAATCAACCCTTTTTGGTCTACTTTGAATTCTATCCCATTCAAGTTTACCTTGTCTTTCAACAACTTATTCAATAAATTTTCATACTCGCAATCCTGGATGCTGGTTGTTTTTATTTTGCTCATCAGATCACTTTCTGGTTGGCCCATAGTGATCTCATATACTTCGTGAGTTCATCGACTAAGTGCATCAACCACCCTATTTTCCTCAGCATTGATATGATTTACTTCAAAATCAAATTCACTTAAGAAGGCCATCCATCTTTCTTGTTTGGCATTTAGACCAGGATGAGTAAATGTATTCTTTACGCAGGTGTTTTCTGTTAATAAAAGGAACTTCTTCCCTAATATGTAGTGATGCAACATTTTTAAGGCATGCACTACTGTTGCCAATTCTAGGCCATGCACTACCTAATTCTATTCATGCTCTTTCAATTTGTGAGATTCGTAACATGCCACATGCCCTTCTTGAGATAATACTCCCACCAATCCATCCTTACTAGCATATGTATAGATTGTGTAGTCTTTATAGCGGCCAACCACCTTTACTATTGGAGCCATGGTTAACAATCTTTTTAGGTTTTCAAAACTCTCTTAACAGTACTAGGACCACATTAAATTTATTCCTTTCTTTTGTAAGGAAGTAATGGGATAGGCTATCTTTGAGAATCCTAGGATTGAGATCTACGGTAGTAACCGGTGATTCCCATGAAATATTGAATGTCAGTGACATATTTAGGCACGGGCCATTTTGAAATAGCCTTCATCTTTTGTGGATCTACCACGATCCTGGTTTGGGAGATGACATGACCTAGGTACTGAATTGATTTCTTAAAGAATTCACACTTCTCGAATTTAACATACAATTGGTGGTCTCTTAAGGTCTGTAGCACAACTCCCAAGTTTTTTTTATGTTCTTCCTCCATCTTGGAGTAGATTAGGATATCATCAATGAATATTAGCACAAACTGATCTAGGTACTTGTTGAAAATGTTTTTCATTAGACACATGAATGTAGTAGCAGAATTGGTTAAGCCAAAAGGAATCCCTACGAATTCGTAGTGTTCATATCAAGTCCTAAAAGTTGTCTTATTAACATCCTCTTCCTTAATCCTGATCTGGTGAATTCCAGATTGCAAATCTAACTGGAGAAGAATTTATCTCCCCCTGCTCGATCAAATAGATCGTTAATTTGAGGCAGATGATACTTTTTCTTAATGGTCACTTTATTTAGTTGTCTGTAATCTATGCAAAGTCTTAGAGTCCCATCCCTTTTCTTAACAAATAGAATTGGTGCTCCCCAAGGGGAAACACTAAGTCTGATGTCACCTTTATCTAGTAGTTCTTGTAACTGAATTTTGAGTTCGGTTAACTAAAGGATGCTCATACAGTAAGGCATCTTAGATAACGGTGCAGACCCAGGCACAATCTCAATGGAGAATTCTATTTCTCGTGGAGGGGGTAGTCATGGTATCTCTTCTAAAAACACGTCCATGAACTCTCTTAAGACTAGGTTGTCCTTTACATGTGTTTGTCCTTTATTAAGGAGCACGTCAGTGACCCACACCATATAAATCTTACAACCCTTTCTCATACACTTCTTTAATTGTATGGAAGAAATTTGTCTTGAGGAGATAGGATTACTAACACCTTCTACAGTCCTAACAATTAGATCCTTAGCCACATAAGTAAAGGTTTTATCAAAACAATTCAATATTACTTTATACTTTGCTAACCAGTCCATGACAATAATCATATCATATGATCCTAGAGGAAAAAAATTCACATTAATCCTAGTCACATGATCCAGTATTTTAACTTCACAATCAGCAATAAACTTAGTTACCTTTCGCGTTGCTCTAGTGGTCAGTTGGACTGACCAACATTTTGCATGCCTTACCTTGGCGAGCTAGAAGTTCTCCATCACTTTGGGAGTGATGTAACTCACTGTATGCCTTGGATGAATCAATATAGAAAGTTTTTAGTTAGAAATAGTACTTTCAATCTCCACAATCAGAGATTGATGATCTCGCTGACGATTTTCAAGGGATGCATCAATCTGGTGGAAACTTTTCCCAACTTCCTGTTGTCACCCCAACAACTCCCTTTGATTTTGGAAAATAATGGGGCCCTTATTAAGAATTTTGTAAATACTGAGTTTGGTGTTCTTTTATTTTTATCTTCCTTGATTTAGTTAGATGTTTGACGATCTCCTTTATTGATCCTTGACTTTACACACTACTTTTTCTTTGGTTTGGTTTTCATTTTATGAGGATTGTGTGATTTTACTGATTTTTGTGGTTTCACTTTTGGGTCTTTAAGGAAGCTCAACAAAGATTGTTTTCTCTTATTGGAACTTGTTTGAGTTAATGTCATGCCTTAGTTTTCTTTCATCTTATCAACATAAGTCTTCGACAAGTTTCTCAAAATTTCTATCTTTTGTACTTTATTCTTTAAGACGACATTTTAATGGATTGACATAAATTAGTTAACCACTTAATATGATCCACATCTTAAAAGGACATATTTAAACGTAAGAGAAGGGACCACGATTTCTGATTTGGAGCAAAATATTGTTTTATTTTATTTAAAATAATAATAATAATAATAATTATCCTTATCAAATATTTTCCTTGATTTGTTAATTTAAATAATGCATTAAGATTTAAATTTTTTAAAAATTATCAATTAATAAAGTTGACTTTTTCCTTTATTTGTTCATTTAAATAATGTATTAAGATTTAAAATTTTTAAAAGTTATTAATTAATAAAGTTGATTTATTTTTCATTGATTAAATAAAAATACATACATTATTGCATATAAAGTGTTAGAAGAAATTCTATACAATGTTTCTTTAATGCAATAACTCGATTTTTATGATATGATAATCTTTTGACAACTGAAATGATAATTATTGACTAATTGACAATACCGTCGTTATTACATGGAATTTTGTTATCCTGGAAAAGAGAAAGGAAACAATTTTTTATAAAGTTTTGCTTATTCCAATAAATATGATCCCTTTATTATAAAAGTGCATTGATTACCTATTTATGAAATTGAAATATAGTTATCTTAGATACTTTTTTTCTTCCATTCTATAATAATTTGGTATCAACGTGTTATGTTATTATATATATTTTAGAACTTCACTTAGTTATGCTCGAATATCAAGACGTTGAAATTTTCGGTGTTATATTGTTACTTATGAAGAAGAAAAAGTAAGATTGCATTTTATTGTTCTTACTTACTCATTTGAATAAAAAATTTCATTCTTGCATTTAAATTTTTATGTTTATCTATCTAGAATGTCTAATTTTATTGAATTTGTTTGTCTTAAACAATTTATGCTCTAATGTAATTAGTAATTTAAAATAGATCAATAATTACTTTGTTAATTATTTGGTTTTTTTTAAAGGTAGTGCTTAAAAAATTACAATTTATTTTAATTTCTTTAAAATAAATTGTAATCAAATCATACTTTTCATACCTCAAACTTATGTAGATTTATGTATCAATCATGCTCCTGATAGGTTAGGTAGAGTAGAAATAGGTTAATTCTAAATTAGTTTTATAAATATGTGCCATACACGTGCCATATAGCAAATATTAAATCTGTATGTTTTTGTGTTTTTCTTTAAATTTGTATTTTAAATTAATTTTAGTTTCATTTTTTATCTAAAATGAGACTCTCCTTAAGAGAGAACAGTTAGATACAATAGTTGGTAATAATTTAGTAGTTTTAGTTAAATTTCATAGTTAATAAGTTGATTAGTTTAGATTAGAAGTTAACATAGGATCTACTTTTGCTGAGTTTAAGTAGTTGTATCCTTCTTAAAAGGATAAAAATTTGGATAGTAGCAGGACTATAAACCTGCGAGATTCAGCTAACCCAAACATAGAGGGGGCTGCTATAAGCAACTTGTGTGGGTTGGATCTCCTCTGTTGGCCTTAGGCAGAAAAGCCGACCAACACTTCCTCAACAGTGGAAGCTTCTTGCAAGCTGTGAAAAACCTTATTTGAGTAATTGAGGACTTCCTATTTCCTTCGTAAATGGGGCTCTCCACATTCCCAACACTTTAGGGGTTCTTTAGGGGCTCTAACAGTCCCTTTGGGTCCAAGGTTCAGAGGCTTATTGTTCTTCTGAGGAAACTGCTCATTTCTTTTGTAGGAGTTTCCTTGCAAGTTCCTTGGCATGTTTCTAAAGGGTGAGGGCTAGAAGCCCTTCATCCTATGGTTGAAATTTTCTTGTTCCCTATCCTTCCAGGCCTGGTCATTCCTTTGTTTGTATTTTTCAAAGCACAACCTTTCCTTTCTTAAGGATTCATGCAAAGTTTTGGGATTTTCAAATTCAATCCAGTCCTTATAAGACTGTGACAAACAAATTAAGAATCGCTGCACTCTCACCTTTTCTTCCTTAATATAGGGCACTAAGTGCAACAGATATAGAAATTTGTTTCTGAGGTCTTCCATAGCCATTTGGATGAGTTTTAGTTCATAAAATTCCTTTCTCTTTCACACATAGTAGCTTTCTGACAAACACTGCTTCTTGAAGAACTTCTTAAACTCTGACCATTCCAGGTTCTTCTGTTTTAATCCCTAGGAGATCTTCATATCCTGCCACCAAATACTAACGTTCCCCTTCAAGTTGTAGATGGACATCCTCACCTTCATGTTTCTGGAGTAATTGTAGATTTGGAAGTACATTTTAATGTCTAGTAGCCAACTTTTGCTTCTTCTCTAGTCCTTGATTCCCTGTCAAAGCTAGTAGGCTTGATCTTTTTAAATTCCCCTTCCAAGTGGTTGATTTTCCTTTTACCAACCCACTAGGGTCGATTCTCATATTTTTGAGTTCTATTGGAGGAACTTCCTTTTCTTTCAGCACTTTCCCCAACTTCCAGGTCCCTCCCAATCTCTATTTGGGGTTTTTCCCCATTATTTTTCTCTTGCAAACTTTGTAATGATATCTAATTAATCTCCTAATTATTTTCCTTATCCCTCTTTAGTTTCTCATTATCTGCCTTAAAAATTTGTATCTCTACAATCAAGTTCCTCATTGTTTCCAATACTTGACCGAATTCAGAGTGCTTTTGTTCTGATTGCATTGTGCGTGGTGCTAATGCACCTTCTTTAGGTCAATATGCATTCTCACTTTGTGAGGCCATTGTTGTACCCTGCTACAGAATAATTTTGAATGTGCACAAAACATTCCAAACACAAATTGTTATGGTTAGAACAAAGTTTTCCATAATTCAACGGAACTAAATGTTCCCAAAAGGTGACAGGGTTCAAACTTGTAGCTCTGATACTATATGTAATATACCCATATAACCTACTAAAATCCATATGTAAAAAAAAATTATTCACACAAAAATAAGGCATGAGTCATATTATCTCATTCATTCTTCAGCTTAAATGTTTTTTTCAATAGTGCTTATGCAACAAACATTCACTTCCGCAAATTCACATCTGCAATGCGGATTGCAGATTGCGGAAACAACAATCATTATATATTTTTACCTTCTGTAAATCCACTTCTGCAATACAGATTGCAGACTATGGGACTATTTCACTCTTTACAATTTCCTCCACTTTCTGCTTTCTGCAATGCAGATTTCGGATTGCAGAAATCCATTATATATTCTTTATATTTTAACCCTATTTTCGCTTCTGCAAAGCGGATTGCGGGTTGTGGAAACCCTCCCATTCCTTATAAATTTTTACTTTGCTTCCACCTCCACAATGTGGATTGCGGGATGTGCAAACAATCGAATTCATTATAAATTTTTACTCTATTTCCTGTGTGATTTTCTTGGATGAAACCAAGGGGTTTCCAACCTTTTATGGCCTCACTACCTTAGGATGAGTACGCTATTTAAGTCAGGTTCAAGCTTAGGGATTATCTAATGGTGTTTAGTGGCTAGTTTCTTAAGAATCTTTATCATCCATGCTCCCCTTCACGGTTTCACCCTCCCTTAAGAATTTAAGGTATTATACCGAAATTCCCTAAGCTAAAAGAGTCTATACTCAGTAAAGCACTTAGACTTCCTTATAGGGTTCCCTTACACTGGGCATTAACAAGGAATTCATGAAGCATGCACATAACTCTTTGAAGAAATAATATTTCATCATTAGAACAATCATATTACCAAATGCTAGTCACAGTCATTCAAACAGAGCATAAATATTACACCAAATCAGAGCAATATTTTGTCTAGGTACCTAAAAATGGTATATATCATTTCATTAACATTGAAGACACACATTTGCGTACATACAGATATACCATGAGATCAATAGATTTGTGGAACATAAACACAGTAATGGAACCTATTTGCAAAGCAAGCCACAATGAAAAAGGGAACAACCATGTTCCACCTAACAGTAGATTTAGCTTTGATCTTCTATGCCATCAATCACCCCCGAGCTAAAGTATGCATTCTCAGAGTGGAGACGACTAACCTCAGGTTCGGTATTCCAATGAGAAATCACTTTCCTAACATAGAGTGCTCACATGGCAGGTATTTCTTCTAAATCTTTCCTAACACAAAGTGCTCACACAACAAGAGTTCATTCTTTCCAAGCATACTCAACAACATCCTGCCTCCTCACATATGCCCTCTTATAGTTTGGTTTCCTAGGTCTTACTTTCAATCTATGATCCATTCCCTAAGGAATCCCCATCAATGAATGCGCCTTGATTTCCCCAGGGCCTGTCCAATATTATTTTTGCAGCTATGGTCATTCTCCATTGAATTCTCGGTAACCACTACGCCCTAGTTTTCCCAGGGTCTTCCCAACACCATTAAGGCATTTCAAAACTTTGTGTACTTCCTCGAGGTTTACTGTTCTACGTCCCCCCTTTTGCCTGCATAGTCTCCTCTTTTAACATGGATTCCCCCCTCGTTCAAAATTTCATTAAAGGAAAAATGTATCGATTACAACTGTCGTCCAGGAACCATTTGGGTGGATTCCAGAATCAACCCAACTCATTAAAATACAACCATCATTTAAATATTACAAAATAATGTTTATAAATCGAGGGATATTACAGTGGCTAAAGAATATTGATATGCGGGACTCAAAACTATTTACCCTCAATCATTGTCCAAGTGATCATGCTCTCCATTTTTATAGCAAATTCAAAAGGCATGTCATAATTACTCATCTTTTGGAAAATCCCATTTTAGTAGAAAAGTATCATAACAAACTCCAAACCATGCATGCCATGGAGGAAATATTGAAGGATTAGCAGGATTTGAGTTTGAACAAGAATGCACTTAAACTTGTACTCAATGATGCTAAGAAAAAACTAACAAATACAAAGTTTTTGCTGGAGTTGAGTATTTTGCGACACATTGTGCATTTATCCTAGTGTTTGACATAATAAGTTGGACAAAGATTATTTTCCTAAACATCCTCATCTTTTATATTTCTTCTAGCAAATGAAGGAACAACCAACATATTAGGTTGTACTAGGCCTACATTCCACATTATAATTGACCAAAGTATTCAATATTTTATAATATTATTTATATTTTCGGTATTAATTATAGCTTAAAAATATATTTAAGGTAGTGATATTTGCATTCATACATCTTCTCTAATTCTTTGATATATACTATTAGTTTACTTAATTTTTTTAATTGTATTAATTTCTCATCACTTTGTTGGTTTATAATTAATTATTAATTCATTTTATTAATTTTAATGTTTATTTTTTTCTAATTTCAATTTGAAAATGAAGGAGATCTTCTCGTCTTCCATTGAATATGAATATGGAAGATGTCTTAACTTGAAAAATCAATTAACCTAATCCATTAAGTGACTATGACGTCAACTAAGTGTATTTATAATTAAATCAATATAGTCTTAACCACATAGTACTAGTGGTGAAGTTTAGTGTTCAAATTGAGAGAAAATTAAAATAATTCCACCTATATAGACTACCCAATCAAGTGATCAAAATATCAAAATAACGAGTGTTCAAATTGAGAGAAAAGTAAAATAATTCCACCTATATAGACTACCCAATCACGTGTTCAAAATATCAAAATAACCATGAAGAAGTTTAGTGTTCAAATTCAAAAAAAAGTAAGATATGTCCACCTATATAGACTACCCAATCAATTGATCAAAATAATCCTAATAAAATGATCAAAATATCAAAATAACCACTTATATATATCAACTTATATATCCATGAAAAAGTTTAATATTCAAATTCAAAAAAGTAAGATACATCCACTTATATAACTGCCCAATCAATTAATCAAAATAATCCTTTAAAAAGATTGCCTTTCCACAAAACAAAATACTTTTATAGAAAAATTTAGTATCTAATTAAATTAAATTATTATTTTAATATAAATAATAAGTTAAAAACAACCCTCAAAGTTAACTTAGTTGAGTAACTTACATCATATAATGTTCATCCATAATCAAAATTTACGTAGTTAATGGTCCAATTTAAAATCAACGACTGGGAAATTATGAATTATATTTAATTAGAACGTAATCATTATTATATTCATGAGCTCTGATTTAAAACAATACTGTTGCTTTAGAAAAGCTAAATTCTAATACTGAAATTAGTGGAAATAAATAAAAATCTGAAAACTGAAACATATGTTTGTTTTGGATAAATATAGTAATGCTACGGGCCGACGTTCACACTGGCGGGGTGGAAACACGGAAAGAAATATCAACTTATATATATCGTTATAAGTGAGTGTGTATTAGGGTCTGAAAATATTCTTTGTATGAAGGAGTATGAAATAATGCCGAAGGACAGGGCGACTTCAATCAGCAATCGAAATTTTGACGGCGCGAGGAGAGGAGGAGGAAATAATAATATTGGCATACAGTCCAACACAGCAAACCGGAACCGGGGGGCGATGAAGGGGAGCACAGTGCGAGCATTAAATAGGGATGGTGGACGACAAGAAGAGAACAAGGAGACAAAACTGTACATATCGAACTTAGACAAAAACGTCTCTGTGGGAGATATTCGGGAATTGTTCGGCCGATTTGGGCATTTGAGGCGCTCCACGCTTCATCACGACGAGAATGGGCGCTCTCAGGGCACTGCAGAGGTTGACTATGGCAGCAGAGAGGAGGCGTTAAGCGCGATGGAGAGCTACAACGGCGTGCCACTCGACGGCAAAGCCATGAATATCCAGATAGTGGGAGACTCAGCAGCAACAGATGAGGGGAGAGTGAGCGTGTTCCAGCGCCTGGGTGGAGTAGTACAGAACGACAGAAACAGGAATCGCTATACCCCGGCCACTAGTTACAGGAATCTAGCTGCAGACCAGGGGAGAGTGAGCGTGTTCCAGCGCCTGGGTGGAGTAGTTCAGAACAACAGAAACAGGAATCGCTATATCCCGGCTACTAGTTCCAGGAATATAGCTGCAGATCAGGGGAGAGTGAGCGTGTTCCAGCGCCTGGGTGGAGTAGTTCAGAACGACAGAAACAGGAATCCCTATATCAGTACACCACCACCCTGGATCAGCCGACGCGGGTCAATCAATTTTCAGGGCAGAGGGCAGATCAAACCTTGAGATCATAGAAGATGATGGGAATTATTGTGTAAATGCGGTGCAATGTATTCCTTAATTATTCCTACACAAACTTTTAGTTGAAAATAATATGAGAGATACTTGTAAGAGAGGTCACTTATTTAGATTTCTATTATTATTATAAAAGTGTAGTGTCTATTCAAAATATTAACTTTTTAACATAGTCAAATTTCAAAAACAACAAAGCCAGCTAATAACGAATATCTAGTCTTCTTCTTCTCATGACCTTTTTGTCAAGATCCAACTACTCCCACTCCATATCCTTCTAAATACCTAAACAAATATTACTTGTTATTTGATATTTTTATCTACAAAAACTATTTTCCTAGAAGCTACTTAGTAGTGTGTTGAGGCAGGAGGTCATGGGATGGACAAGGCATGAGACTAAGAGTTGCTCAAGCTTTCAAAGGTAGCTTTAGAATAATGTATAACTTTTTATATAGATATAGCCATAAAGAATATTAATAGGACTATGAGTTTCCATGCCCAAATTAACATGATTTTTACAAAACTAATAGGCAGTCTAAGTAAAATCCTTTAAACATTCCTTTTGCTTAGGTATTGAACCAGAGTTGGAAGGGGAAAACATTGATTATGATGGTAAGTTATTATCCAATGGAAATGTTGTTGTTTACCCTAATTGAAGGAGTTAGTTTGATCCCAAAGAAAACACGACAGTATGAATGATGCTTTATATGAGGCAATGAATAGGTATATTTTAATGGATTTCCAACACTAAGGTTTTGTGTGAGGAATTCATGTGTGAAATCCATTGTTGAATGAATGGGATATCATGGATTGGAATACATGATCGGTATCCTATGGTATCCTATCTCTTTCCCTTTAATTCCGACATATGAATGAATCCATAATACAATTCATGGCCTAGTAATGACAACCAAGTAATTTGCACAAAAGTTTTTTGTTTGTATCCATTTTCTCAAGATGGTTATTTTCTAGATTTCTGAGGCTTAAAGTATTTGATTTATTGTAATTGTCAAATACCTACATGAAGCTTTGGCAGGATCATGATAGTTACATCAAGCATTTATGATGTTCTTCAAATATAGATATTACACCCTTGGTCTAATGTGGCGTAGATTTACTATCTTAGGGGATGGTGCAACCTTTGATTTCTCTGTTGTAATTCAAATATTTCAATATAGGTGTAATTATTATAGTTTATTTTAAAGGTTTCATTCATATATTTTAAAGTTGCATCTAGTTCAATAAAATATGTTTTGGGTAGAAATTGTGGGGCTAATGTTGTAATTTCTTATTTTGGATTATTATGTTGGTTACTTATGCATGCTTTTGAGATTGCAGTTTTATTATGACCCTATATTCAAATTTGCTTTGCTAGTTTCATTCCAGGTAGCTCAAATTTGATGTTGTCTCCTTTTGTTAGATGCAATATTGAGAAAATATGTATGCACCATTCAAATTTACTTTATGTTTTTCAATTTCTTGAGTCTTATAATTCCCATTGATGATATGATGATCATCCATGCTTGGTGGGATTAAGTAGGATAGAGTCCATCAGCTCAAATTGTTATTGTATCTAAGGGTCCTAATTATGCCACTATCCAAAGCATAATTAGATTCACTGAGTTCAATTGAAGAATGAAGCATGAAAAATGCTAAAATACTTGAAACCAAAGAGATAAATTACTACACTTTGGGAAGTATACGTCATTTTGAGCAAACGAGGGGTGTTTTTAGTTGGAATTAATGCTCCAAACACATTGCAACTATCAATCATCCTTGGAATGCTTAAAATATGTAGAAAACAAATTATGTGTTGTCTAAAATGACACAAGATTGGGATTTCCATTAACAATGAATTTATCTTCATAAGAGAGGTATATCCACATAAGTCAAACCAAAAAAAAAATGAAAAAGAACACTTTACAATGCAATTATTACAAAAAAATGTGAAAATAATCCAACCCTTCTGCCATGTCCACGACAATATGTAGCCTCTAGTTCCAAATTAGAACTCAAATCCCCAACACATGACCTTGTGCCATGGATCCTCTTTCCGAGCTACCCATTTTCCACGAACTCAAAGACGAGTTACAAGTCTTGGTTTAAAATATTAATTTTTAAGCCTAAACTTTAAAATCCAATAAAAGTAAAAATTCCTCATTTAGTGTTCTCAAGAACTTTAAGGTCTTTGGGGAATTTAAGATGATAGATAAAGCATTGTGACAATCATTAAACTCAGCCTTAACCCTCTCCCTGACTTATTCCCTGTCTAATATTCACAACTCAGGAATAATATCCTATATATAACATTGGGTAGATTACCAATAATAGTCATTATAAAGGAAAACATCTGAACCTCAGCATCCTGTTTGACAGAGGTCCCAACATAGTAAAATCCACTTAGAAGTCTATAGACAAACCAAAAGGTATGCCAGCCTAGAACAAGTTATCATGGACAATGGAAGAAATAAGAAATAAACATTATAGAAAAATAAGAAAACAATGGGAAAACAACAAACTTAAAATCACTTTATCCATTTGAGGATAAGCGAAGAGAAAAAATCCTGTCATTCATTAAAAAAACACTACCAATTCCCATGAAGTGAAAGAAGAGAAGTAATGTGCATACCTTGGAAGCTTCAACTCATTTGTTATCTATGAATTTGAGATGGGGGCACAGTTTGGCATGATTAAATACTATCTCTTTTTTGTCTGCAAGAAGTATATTATATACTCATGATTGTTAAGGACCTTCGTGACCATACGCATCATTCTCACAAGCATCAACTTCCTTAGAAACAATTCATATTGTCCCTAGTCCAATGGTCACAAACACTAAAAGGAAAAATGCAACGTGCATAATATATATCAATCAACATTACCATTATACACTATGTCAAAATAGTAAAGTGCATCGTAAACTTTCATTCTTTTAATACTTAGGCAAAGTTCGTCATGAAGAAAGGTACCTCAAAAGTTGAAATTAAGCATTGAAGTAAACACACTAATGGCTAAAGATCAGTTCTAGAATTTGGTTTAAATTAGGATCACATATTTTTTAATTCCACATAATTCAATATCACCATGATGAAGAGATGGTGTAACCACATTTCTTAAGAATGCACTGAACTATTTTAAAATGGATATCCACTTCCTTTCATGTCATATTTACATGTATAACTCCAACTCAAAGGAATTTCATTGTTAAATAATGGTAAGAAAAAAACTATCTCCTTCTTAGAGTTTACTCTTCTTAGAAAATTAGTTGTAGTTGGAAATTCCTATATAAATTTTGACAGAGTTCTGAGCTTGCTATTGGGAAAATTAAGTAGAAGACAACTTGCATAGGTGTATTAATTTTTTAAATTAACATGAAAGAGAGGGGTGTCTGACTTGTGCATGCAACAAAACAATAACTAGGATATATGGAAGCCTAGGAATCTCTGTTTCATCACAATAATAACTTGTATATATGGCAGCCTTGTTATCATAAACATTGGGAATTTTTTTTGCATTTACTAAGGGTCATTCTCAGACTTATATTATGCAGCATTAGGTGGATTCTTGAAATTCATAATCTCAAAAAATAGTTCTTGCCATAATAACAACCCTAAAACATGAATTATGTCCAGTCCTAAGTCATGTTTGGTAAATTTAGAATCCATTTGGGCATTGAATCCAAAGTTTTGGGAAATCCTTTGGGCATAAACAACCCTAGAAAAGGCCGATATGGGAATAATCTCATCCCTAGACAGTGGTAATGTTCAGCAGATACAACTCTTAAAGGAGGAGGACAAGGACTATTTCATATCATGATACAAGGGTTTCATAGCTTATGGTCATCACTAAAAAATCTCTAGAAGACTTATGGGTTTCTTTCTTGGAGAATATGGTGTCAATCCAACCTAATGCAAAGGGGTTTTATTCTAATTTTTGTCCGAGTATGACATAGTGCACATTGTTGGTAAGTTCCCTAGTTTATGGATGAAGCTTGCCTCTTTATGAATCCATAGCAACTTGGATTTAGTCAACCTATAGATTCATTAACAAATATTTGATTGGAACATAACTTTTGGACTATAAAACCATAGTACAACTTGTACAAGTGAGACCCAGGTTGGGAGGCCTAGGGAGGCCTTTTAGATCTATACATTGTATCTACTAAACCCTAAGTCTAGGTCCCATGATTTTAACAAATAAACCCCAATTCAAGGTCCTCACTTAAATGGAAACTTCTAGTACGAGCACCGAAGGGTTTAGGAACAATGGCTCTAGAAGATATGGGATGATTTTCTTCACTACAAATGTAATTCATGTGCCATTATATGCTCTACTAGAGTATACAGGTATTTTGAGGGGTCGACCACATTATCATGAAATTGCTGGTACAGGTGGGGGTCTGTTAAAGAAATTGATCTTTCATAGGCAATCTTGAAATGAAAATATAAACAATGGTGCTGAAGAATTGAAAGAAATACATACCCTTATTGATTTGGTGTTGGGAATTGGGTCTCATGTTGAATCTAGGGCTTGTGAATTTGACACCCATATATATATTGTGCAATAAGGACACAATTTATAGAAATCATCATCATCATAGGTGTTCTCCTTGATGTGTGCTTATAACTCATCAATGTAATTTGCAAATAATCATCATAAGCAAACATCTTGCAATCTTCATCATGATATCATGAGCATGTACAATATCATCAGACATTTAACACGCATGGGAAGTCTTCCCACAAGCTTCTTCCATCCAATATTGGATAGGGCTTGTATAAAGTTTAAACATAATCAACATCAGGGTGCCAACATGAAAAAATATGAACAATATCTTCGAGAGAGAGATGTAGGACCCCCCATCATCACAATATTCTCAGCTTGACAGGAAGAAAAATGTTTAAAAAATGAAATGTAATTGTGCCTGAAGTTACATTGTTGGAAATGACTGATGTTTTTACCCTGTTGTTCAACAACATTTCTGTAATGTGTTGATCCGCAAAAAGACCACATTTTATTCATATTTCCTATAGCATTTGTCACCTTAATCTATATTATCCTTCCATAAAACCATTAATATTCACCACTCTCATAATAAATATGGTTTTATATTACCATTTTCCAAATAATTTATTTTTTGAGTATTTAGAGGGAATTTGTGGTTAATTATTTAGAAAAATAACATATTTTCATTATACTTTAAAGTTGGATGAGTTTGGTGATGTTTACATGTGTATTTGAAGACTTTAACAAGCTCAAAAGTGACCACCTAGCCTCAAATTCGAATTTCTTCCTCAAGATGTGGGCTAATTTCAAGGAGAAGATCATGGACATGTGGAGAGAATATCTCATCCAATATTTGTTGGAGTATTTGAAGAGATGAGTTGTAAATTTGTTGAGAATTTTGAGGGATAAGTTGAGAGAATAGTGGATCTATAATTATGATCAGTTATCTTGAATTCATGTATAAATAGGAGGGCTCTCTCCTCATTTTGGTTAAAGATCTCTCTAGTGGTTTGGAAGTAGAGAATAGTTTAGAGTTAGTCATAGAGTGGATTCTTGATTTTTATGTAATGGAGATGATGCTTAATGCACATCCTTTGTTTCTCCAATGTTAATATATATTTTCAGTAATTTCTTTCTTATGAGTTGTTCATATAGATTTTCAGTTATGTTTTTCTTATGAATCGTTAGCATAGATTTTTTGTAAGCTCACAAGTTAATGTTGATTGCTTTATACCAGTTTATTTCATGCAATTTCAATCTTTATTTATCAAGTTAAATTATGCAATTTCATGTTTTCTACAATTAGATTTATTTCCATACAATTTCTTGTTTTCATAACATGGATACAGTTTCAGTTGTAGAATAGGTTAGCAATACTCTGTCCCTACATATATTTTTTATGTACCTCACAAGTTTACACTCTCTCCAGGTTGACAATTAAATCGTTGGATATATGTTATAATTTGTTTAGTATTTTTCCCAACATAATGCAAAAATAAATATATGTGTGCAAAACTAGATGAAATTTCCAAAATTTGAGATGGTGAAGATGGCTAGGAAAATCAGCGACAAAACTTTGTTGTACTATCTCATTTCCAGCCTAAAAAATGGCTCAAGAGCTAATCCTTTACCCACACATGCATCTAAAAACACAGGGTTTCTTGGCTGGAATTATTTTACAATGACATCAAAATGAAACTGCCTCAAGTTACATTACTGGAAATTACCGATTTGTTTATCTTGTGGTTCAACAAGATTTCCAAAATGCAAAAACAAATATCTGTGTGGAAAACTAGATGAAATTTCCAAAATTTGAGATGGTCAAGATGGCTGGTAAAATCAGCAACAAAACTTTGTTGTGCTATCTCATTTCCAACCTAAAAAACTTCTCAATAGTTGATCCTTTACCCACATATGCATGTAAAAATATAGGGTTTCTTGGCTGGAATTATTTTGCAATGACATCAAAATGAAACCGCCTCAAGCTACACTACTGGAATGACTGATTTGTTTATCTTGTTGTTCAACAACATTTCCATAATGCAAAAACAAATATCTGTGTGAAAAACTAGATGAAATTTCCAAAATTTGAGATGGTGAAGATGGATGGGAAAATCAACGAATTTTTTTTGTTGTACTCTGATAATTCCTATCCAATTCATAAGATGGAAAGGAAAGGTCACGCCAGTCCATGGTCTTGCAATCCCTATGTGGGTGGTCTCTACAAAAGGATTATGTGAATTCAACCCATGATTGGAGACCAAACCCCTTGAGGAGCCTTGTCTCAACATGCATACACCTTGTACATACAACACTTCAAGAGGAGACCATATCTTGACAATAGATTAGGTTGCTTGTGGATTTAGTCCACTTTACTATTGTGGGAGTCCCTCACCTATTATATATGAAGTGAGGAGAGAGTATTTAGTTGTATTATTCATGTAGAATAAAGTGAGGGTTGATTGGGTCAAATGTATCTTGAAGAAAAAATTGCCTTGAATCTTTATACTATTGATGTATTTGTAACTTCAGAATGTATTCATTTGTATATCTTATGTATTATACCCCAATTTTTTGATCGGGAGTATTAGTAATGTAATCAAGTCATGGCATGCCCCTATGTTCCTATCGGGAGAATCAACAATGTAAACAAGTCATGTAAAGTCATAGAGGGTAACCCTCCTTATTGTTCAAGGGTTAAAGTCCCCGCAATTTCGGGGAACTAGGGTTATTAGACTCTCATAGAGAAGTCAACCCTGGCGAGTTAATTTCAATTCGAAAACTAGTATAAATAGAGAGTGATCCTCTCTATTTATCACACAGTCATTCACACTCAGTTGTAGCGCATGAGTGAAAGAGAAGCTAGGATAATAGAGAGAGAACAAGTGGTGGAGATCATCTTTCCGTCTTTGGGTTTTAATACTTCCATTAGTGCTTATTCTATCTCTAAGGAACTTGCAAGGTTTTCTCCTTTATGGTTTCCCCGAGGAAAATATTTGTGTCCATTTTTTCTTGTGATTGATTGATGTGCTTGTTATTCTCTCAGTTAAGATCATATTGCTTGAATGATAAAAATATATCATGGTATCAGAGCTAACCTGAGAAGAAGACACTATGCAGTTGTTGAAGCTAGGGATTCCTACTTTTTGGGTCTCTCTCCCTAGATCATCAGAAAAAGGAGGCTAATCTACTCTCCATTGAAGCGTGCATCTTTCTGTTGAAGTGGAATTTGATTCCGGGAACTTTTAGTTTTTGACCAGTTGCTACTGCGACAATTAGGGATTTTCACAGAAGTGGATTTTTGAGTGATCCCAGCATAGGATTTCTCTCCTCCTCAAAATTGAAATTTAGAGACTAAGGTCGAAATTTTTGGTTGGGTTAAAAATTGGGAAAGTCAAACCCTAATTTGACCCCAAACGAGAAAACCCTAAATTACTAAAACTAATATTTTTGGTACATTCGCTATATCTAGATATTGGAGAAGGATCAAATGCTGAAAGTTTTACAGGTCGAAGAAAAATGCATGTCAAATACCGTGTTAAAATTTCAGCCTCATATTCTCTAAATTCTAGGATATATGATTCCTCCAAGTTAGGGTTTCCTCCTCTCCAAGGATTCATCCCTAAACAGGACACCTAGGGAGAATTTCTATATCTCGGGCTACAAATGTCCAAATTAAATCTTGCAAGATGTTCAAGATAGGGAATAGAATTTCATTTCTGTGATAAAATTTTCATACCCTGTAAATGAACCAGTGACACATGGAAGTCTGTACAAGTTCGCTATGCTGAACAGTCCTGAAATAAGTCACCTTTGGAAAACTCTCATAAGTCCCAATTGGTGAAAAAAATTATGATAAAACCTACGGTGTTGGAAAGAGGAGAGATGAGGGTACCTTAATGTGAAGTTTCATACATAGAGGAGTAGTAATTTCGGAGATACTGCAGAAACAATATCAGGCATTTCTGCATTAGAAATTGGAAAACTAGGGCTTCCTATTATGGGAGCTTTCCTCCACTGTTTTTAGAAAAAGAGTACATTGGAAAGCTCTCCTCAAATAGGCCTATATTTCTATCCAATGAGAATTTTGAAATTCCAAGTTTTGAAAATTAGGGTTTCTTTGACAAACCCTATATCAACTAGATCCAGAACCAGAACAAACACCTCAAATCGGTAAGATCTAATCTTTTACTATTTACATTTGACGTTCTCATTTCAAAATGAATAATCACACCAGCTTGATGATAAGGTTGGTGAAGCTGACAACTTCCAAGCATGGAATTATAGGATCTCATTGAAGAAAATTAATTGGACACCTACATGAGTGGAAAGGTTCCAGTTCCAAAGGGAGATGAGGCTAAAAGCCTTACACAAGAAGAATTTGGTCAAGGCCAAGAGGATTATTGTTGATTTTATCAAGGATCACCTTATACCACAAGTGTATTCCCTAAAGACACCTAAAGAGATGTTTGATTTATTTACCAAGCTATTTGTAGTGAAGAATATAAAACAGGAGAAGTATCAGACCTCCATGATCCTTGAAGAAATTGGCTTGGATTAGTATTTCAGTAAGGAAGGTCTAGGAGACAGAGGGAGATGAGGCTAATACTAGAGCCAATAGAATCATTGCAGATTCTATTAAAGATCATCTCATCCCTAATGTGTCATCCTTGAAGACACCAAAAGTAAGTGTTTGATGCTATGATGAAGCAATTGAAGAAGAAGAAGACATTGTGAATGGCCTCCCAGGATCATGGGATTCATTCAATCGAGGAATGTGTGCCAGAAGAAAGGAATTACCTTCAAAAAAATCGAGGAAGAGTGCACACAAGAATAAGCTCAACTCATAATAATATAAGAGAAGATGAGATCAACTGAAGATCAAGCTATCACTATTCAAGGAAGATCCCTGAAGCGATGAGGAATATGAAGGACTCAATTCTTGAAGAACCTCTTATCCATATCAGCATTTGGATAATAAATGATGTTGTTATGAATGAAAAAGATGATGAAGCTAAAGGATTAAGAAGGAGTCTACCCAAGAAACAAATAAAGATAAGTATTCAATTGTCATTTTCATGATTTTGTTTTGATTATGCATTTGTTTATATTTAGTTGATGTGTTTTGCATTATAGAATGCCTGCATTAATGACAGTATACTACTAATATGCATGTGATGGGTAGGTAGCTCATGGTGCTATACAAATCTCCATTTCCACCTATCTAGAATGAAACCTCTTTGCTGACATATTGGATTAGTGCACAATCTCAACGATGTCATGGTAGAGATGGAAGGCATCTAGAATGTTTCCATGAGATATGAATGAATGTTGTATTGGCTAAAATAGTTGCATGGTCATATCTTTATGCATAAGAATTTACCATTATGAACATGCATTATGAAATGTTTCTAACCATACAACTGATGAATTTGTCTTGTAGGAAGGATAGTGTACAATCACCTACAAGAAAATAAGGATGAGACTTGTTCCGAAGAACAAGTGATGACAGCTCAAGAAATAATCCAAAATGAAGAATAATATGATGATACTTTCAAAGAAATAAGAGGTCTTAGACACAGTGCAGTTATGTAACACTGTTGAGCATCATCATTGATGCAGAACCTTCCAACTATGAATAAATAGCCAAGAAGAAAGCGAAGGAGAGTCCCAGTTCAAGAAGAATGATGTATAGAATGCAGTATCGAGACATGAAGGGAAGTCCATAGTATCTTCCATATGGATCTACAAGATCCATCATGTAGTATATGGAAACATCGTTGGATACAAGGAAATATTCATAGCACAAGGCTTCTCACAGAAATAAGGTATAGACTACGTAGAGACATTTGTAGCCACTAGAAATTAAGACACATGATAGGTAGACACATGTGTGTAAATTAAAGAAGGCCTTGTACGAGCTCAGAACACACCTATGGGATAACACATACATGAGGAGCTTGAAGATCACCTAGAGTGATGAAGATCTTAACCTTTTCTACAAGGTTGAAGATGAAAGCCTATAGAGGATGAAAAGCTCTCAAATGGGTGCAAGAAGAACGTTTTCAAGATAGAGGATATTGGTATCAAGTGATATTAGATGGATACATAGAATATTAGTAGCAGAGGAAGCTACTTGTCACTCCAGTACAGAATGCTTCAATACATAGAGTACAAAAAGAAGAGGGAGAATGATACTTCACTTCAGAGGGAGTGACTGCAGAAGATCTTGAGTTTCGACATGGTACGACGCAATGGACAACTTACTGATGGCTCTAGGATTTACTGAGAGTCAAGAGGATTCTAGTGATGCTCCTGTTATATGTTAATGATGTGTCCCTGACAGAAAACTTAGTTGCAAGGAGGAGACTTGCTATTGAGTTCAATATGAAGGACTTGGGTATGATGCATTACTTTCTAGGCATGGAGGTGTGGACTAATGTGGATGGAATATCACTAGGACAAGGGAAGTATGTAGTAGAGATCCTGAAGAGGTTCAGGATGATGGATTGCAAGGCCATGACCACACCTATGGCATCAAACATGAAGCTATTGAGTGATTCTTCATCAGAGTCAGTTGATGCTACGATGAATCATTAGATGATTGGGTCCTTGATGAACCTGAAAAATACAAGACCAGATATTTGCTTTACTGTGAACACATTGAGCCAATTCCTAACGGATCTAAGACATGATCTCCTAATTCCTGCAAAGCATATTTTGAGGTACCTAAAAGGTATAGCTGATTATGGGCTCAAGTATGAGGTGAATCAGAAGATTAACCTGGAGGGTTATGTGGATTCGTATTGGGAAGGTAGTGCCATTGATAGGAAGAGCACTTCAAGGTGTTGCTTCAGTATGAGATCAGGTGTGATCTCTTGGCTTAGCTGGAAGGAGTCCTGCATGGCGTTGAGAATAGTCAAGGAAAAATATGTTGCCACTTGCTCAGCTATTTGGGAGGTAGTATGTTTCGTTTGAAAACTACTATTTTATTTGATTGATTTGACTTGCATTTTTTGTATGATACAGAGAGGAGTAGTGAAGCTTGAGTATGTGATCCAGATCAATATCTCTCAAAAGAGGGAGTTCTAGCATAGTCGGTGAGATAGGTTGTCTAAGCATAAAATTCTGGTGAAGCTCATAGGTTGATCAGACGTAAACGGTCATGTAGGTTGTCCTCGGATGTAATCAATCGTGGCAAAGCTCATAGGTTATCCTTGGACGTAATTAGACCTGATATGATTCTATGCAAGAAATGGCTAGAGTAAAGTTTGAGTACTTCAGGGAGAAGCTTGGTGTTCTCCAGATCGAGGTTCCTTCCAAAGAGAAATGATGAGTCTGAGAGCCCTTCTGACATGGTGGTAGGCATGTCCTCCCATGGTCAGATGTATGTGTAGATCCCTTCCATGGATGGTAGTAGTTGTGTCCTACCATGCCAATGGTAATTGTAAGTGCAGATCCTTCCATGGATGGTAGTAGTTGTATCCTAGCATGCCAGTTGTTGTAAGTACAAATCCCTTCCATGGATGGTAGTAGTTGTGTCCTAGCATGCCAATGGTTGTAAGTGTAGAGCCCTTCCACGGATGGTAGTAGTTGTATCCTACCATGCTAGTGGTTGTAAGCGAAGATCCATTCCACAGATGATAGTAGGTGTGTCCTATCATGCTGATGATTATAAGTGTAGAGCACTTCCACAGATGATAGCAGGTGTGTCCTATTATGCTAATGGTTGTAAGTGCGAAGCCTTTCCTAGATGATAGTAGGTGTGTCCTATAATGCTGGTGTATGTAAGTGTTGGAGCCTTTTCATATATGGTAGTAGGTGTGTCCTACCATGCTAGTGAATGTGAGTGTTGGGCCTTTCTAACATGGTTCTTGGATATATTTCTCCCATGGTCAGATGTGAGTGTTGGGCATGCCTTTCTGACATGGTGGTGGATGTGTTCCTCCCATGGTCAAGATGTACGTGTTGGGTGGGCCTTTCTGACATGGTTCTTGGATGTGTTCCTCCCATGTTCAAATATAAGTGTTGAAGAAGATGAAAACCTATAAGGAGTCTAGGACTACAAGTAGCATGAAAAAGGGTTGGCTCTGTAGAACTTCCTATGACGATTAGAATTGAGAGATAGAACCATTTGTTCAAGATAGCCCTTGGTGATCCAGATGATGATACTTGCTTGATGATGATCCAGTGATGATCTAGACTCGATAATCATCCAGTGATGATTTAGACTTGATGATGATCTAGTGATGATACATATTTGATGATGATCCATACTTGATCCAATGATGATCCAGTGACAAAGACTTGTGCCGATGAATTGTGTCGAGAGAATACCTTCCTAATTAAGAGGGAGTGTTGATGTATTTGTAACTTCGAAATGTATTCATTTGTATATCTCTTTTCCCAACCAACTACCACCAAAAAATAAAATGAATAAAACAAGGCCAAAACCTTAGGATGTTAGCCTTGGACAGTTCAAATGTGCTTGACATATTCACCAACATGCCACTTGTCCTCTCCTAACATGAGAACCCTTTCTTAGATGACTTGCAAGGGTTCTTGGATTGATATGACCTACAGATGTGTGCATAAAGAGCCCCAAATGCAGACTGCTCTTCTTCTTAAATGATGCCACATGTGAGAAAAGGGCCATTTCATTCTTAATCCAAATCAAACTCTTTCTAAAAACAACTCCAAAGAAGGTGTGGTCTAGAGAAGGGTGCAAAAAATGCTAAAACTATCACCTATGTGATTATACTCATTGGGTGCAAGGATTTACTGTCACCTATCCTTGACTGTTCCCCTAGGGTGTAAGGATTTACTCATCCACATGGGTTTTAGTGAATGGAAGAAATTCTACTTCCACCAAGGCTTACTGACACCTTCTACTTTGCTAATAATTAGACCCTCAAAACATTTTAATATCACTTTATACTTTGCTAACTAGTCCATGCCAATAATCATATCATACGAACCTAGAGGAAAAACCTTTAGATTATTCCTAGTCACATGATCTAGTATTTTAACTTCACAATCAACAATAAACTCAGTTACCTTTCACTTTGCTCTAGTGGCCAGTTGGATTGACCAACGTTTTGCATGCCTTACCTTGGCTAGCTGGCCTGCATCATTTTGGGAGTGATCTAACTCAATTTAGCCCCTGGATTAGTATAGATTGTTTTAGGTTAGAAATAGTACCTTCAATCTCCACAATCACATAATGATGATCTGTCTGTCGATTTTCAAGGGCTGCATCAATATGGTGGAATGTTTTTCCAACTTCCCCAATAGTGTAAGCTTCTTGCAAGTTATGAACAACCTTATTTGATTGGTTGAGGAGTGGGCAGTGCCTTCATAAATGGGGCTCTCTACATTCCCAACCCTTCAAGGGTTCTTTAGGGGCTCCAATAGTCCCTTTGGGTCCAAGGTTCACAAGATTATTGTTCTTCTGTGGAAACTGCTCATTTTTGTTGTAGGAATTTCCTTGCAAGTTCCTTGGCACATTTCAGAAGGGTGGGGGATGGAAGCCCTTCTTCCGCTAGTTGAAATTTTCTCCTTCCTTATCCTTCTAGACCTTAGAGGTCATTCCTTTGTTTTTACTATTCAAAACACAACCTTTCCTTTCTTAAGAATTCATTGAAATGTTTGGGATTGTGCAATTCAATATGGTCCTTATAATACTGCGACAAACAACTTAAGAATCACTGCACTTTCACCTTTTCTTCTTTAATATAGGGAATATTGAAACGTAGCCAATCCAGAAATTTGTTACTGAGGTCTTCCATATCCATTTGGCTGAGTTTTAGTTCATAAAATTCCTTTGTGTTTTTCTCATATTATATTTCTGACAAATAGTGCTTCTTGAATAAGTTCTTAAACTCCGACCATTCCAGTTTCTTCTCTTCTAATCCCCTAGAGATATTCAGATCCTGCCACCAAATACTGGCCTTCCCCTTCAGGTTGTATATGTCCATCCTCACCTTCATGTTGTTGGATTAATTATAGATTTGGAAGTACTTTTTAATATCTAGAATCCAAGATTCTTATTCTTCTCTGGTCTTTGATTCCCCATCAAACATGATAGGCTTGATCTTTTAAAATTCCCCTTCTAAGTGGTTGATTTTCCTTTTACCGACCCTCTTGGCTCGATTCACATATTTTTGAGTTCTATTGGAGGAACTACCTTTTCTTTTGGCACTTTCCCCAAGTTTCATGTCCCTCCCAATCTCTATTTGGGTTTTTTTCCCATTATTCTTCTCTTACAAACTTTGTAACAACATCTAATTAATCTCCTACTACTTTTTCAGAGCCGTCTTTAGTTGCTCATTATCTGCCTTAAAACTTTGTATCTCTACGATCAAGCTCCTCATTATTTCTAGTACTTGATTGGCTTCAGATTATTCTTGTTCAGGTTGCATTGTGCATGGTGCTGATGCACCTTCTTCATGTCGATCTGCATTCTCACTTTGTGAGGCCATTGTTGTACCCTATTACAAAACTATTTTGCATGTGCACAAAACATTCCAAACACAAATTGTTATGGTTAGAATAAATTTTTTCATAATTCAGTGGAACTAGATGTTCCCAAAAGGTGATAGGGTTCAAACCAGTAGCTCTGATACCATATGTAACATACCCATATAACCTACTAAAATGCATATTTAAAAACTTAATTCTTCACACAAAAATAGGCCATGAGTCATATTATCTCATTCATTCTTAAGCTCAAATGTCTTCTGCAATAGTCCTTCCACAACAAACATTGACTTCCATAACAAGAATTTACTTCCACAAATCCGCAATGCGGATTACGGAAACGACCACCATTACATCTTTTTACCCTTCCACAACTCTGCTTTCGCGGTGCGGATTGGATACTAAGGGACTGTTTGTCTCTTTACAATTTCCTTCGCTTTCTACTTTCCACAATGTAGATTGTGGAAGCACTTACAATCCTTATAATTTAATTCTCAGTTTCTTCTTTCCGCAATGCGGATTGCGGGTTGCAGAAAACCCTTAACTTCTTCACATTTAAATTCTGCTTTCTGCTTTCCGCAATGCGAATTGTGGAAATCCCTTATATATTCTTTGTATTTTAACCTTGTTTCCACTTATGCAAAGTGGATTGTGGGTTGTGGAAATGCTCCCATTCCTTATAAACTTTTACTCTATTTCCCCCTCCGCATTGCGAATTGTTGGATACAGAAACACTCCAATTCCTTATAATTTTTTACTGTATTTCCTTTGTGATTTTCTTGGATGAAACTAAGGGGTTTCCAACCTTTGATGGCCTCACTGCCTTAGGCTGAGTACATTATTTACGTCAGTTTAAGGCTTAGGGATTCTACAATGTTGTTCAGTGGCCAGTTTCTTAAGAAACTTTAGCAGCCATGCTCCCCTTCACAGTTTCACCCTCCCTTAATAATTTAAAGTATTATACCAGAACCTCTGTAATCTGGAAATGGTATATAATTAGTAAATCACTTATAATTCCTTACAGGGTGTCCTTTACACTGGGAATTAATAAGGAATTCATGAAGCATCCACGTAACTCTTTGCAAAAATAATGTTTCACCATTAGAACAATCATATTACCAAATGCAAGTCACAGTCATTCAAGAAGAGCATGAATATTACACCGACTCAGGAGCAATATTTTGTCTAGGTACATAAAACTGGTATTTATCATTTCAATGACATTCAACACACACATTTATGCAAAAACAGATATACCCTGAGCTCAATAGATTTATGGAACATAAACACAATAATGGAACCTGTTTGCAAAGCAAGCCACAATGAAAAATAGAACAACCATGTTCCACTCAACCATAGATTTGGTACATATATTCTCTGTCCTCTATTACCCTTGACATAAACTATGTGTGCCAAGAGTGAAGATACCTAACCTCATGTTCAGTGATTCAGTGAGAAAACACTTTCCTAACACAAACTGCTCACACGACAAGTATTTCTTTCAACTCTTGCTTAAGGTATCCCCAAGGAATCCTTGTCAACCACTGCGCCTTGTTTTCCCCAGGGTCTATCTGATCTTATTTTTGCAGCCACGGTCCATTCTCCATTGAATTCCCATCAATCATCGCTCCCTAATTTCCCCAAGGTCATTCTGACGCCATTAAGGAATTTCGATGGCTGGTGTACTTCCCTAAGGTTTAATTCTCTACATCCCCCCTCTTGCATGCGTAGTCCACTCTTTTAACATGGTTGTACCCCTTGTTCAATATTTCATTAAAGGTAAAATATATCGATTACAATTGTCCTCTAGGGACCATTTGGGCGGATTCCATAATAATCCCAACTCATTAAAATACAACCATCCTTCAAATATTACAAAATAATGTTTATAAATTGGGGGATATGATATCCACATCCCCTTATTGCAACACTATCCATAGTGTTCTTAGTCTTCCTTGACCACTTCTAGAAATAAACCTGGGTACCTTTTTACCAAAACTTCCTCTAGTTCCCAAGTTTCCTCCTCCAGGATAAAGTGCTTCCATTGCACCTTAACTCGAGCGATGATCTGGTTATGAAGTGTTGTTTCTTTCCTATCCAAAATGCGCAGAGGTTCCACTTGCACCACATTCCAGTCTATGATATGAGTGGAATCATGTATATATTTCTTCAGTAATGAAATATGAAAAATATTATGAATTCTAAAATGCGCTGGAAGAGAAAGCTTGTATCCAAATATCCAATCCTTTACAAGATTTGAAAAGGTATGTATATTCGTCGTGCTAATTTGGTACAGCTTCCCAATTTAAGGGCACTCTTTTTGGGCTTGACTCGAAGGTAAACATGATCTCTAACAGAAAATTATTTATGTCGTCTTCAAGTTGGCATAAATATTTTGGAGATCCTATGCCACCTTCAAGTTCTTTTGTACCTCTTGAATAGTTCATTCCATGTCTTGTAACATTTCAGGTCCTACTATCAGATGATCCATAGCGCTATCCCAACTAGCTGGGGAAGTACACTTTTTCCCATACAAGATTTCAAATGGGATCATCTTTGTTAAGGCTTGATAATAGTTATTGTATGAAAACTCTACTAGATGCAAATAGCCTTCCCACTTAGTGGGCCTCTCCATGCCAATACATCCTTAGCATGTCTTCAATAACTTGGTTCGTTCGTTCTATTTGTCCATCGGTTTCAGGGTGATAGCTAATGCTGAACTTTATCTTGGTTTCTAACCCTGCCAACAATGATTTCCAAAAGTTTGATGTCAACTTGACATCCTGGTAAGAAATTACCATATTTGGTACTCCATGAAGTCAGAATAATTCCCTCATGAATATTTCTGTAATAATGAAAACCTTATAAGTTGACTTCACATGAATAAAATGAGCAAACTTGCTTAACTTATCTACTACAACCATAATTGAATCATGTTGTTTTTTAGTTAAAGGAAAACCTGTGATGTAATCTAAGGATATTACTTCCCATTTCCATCCGGAATTGAAAAAGGTTGTATCAAACCTACTCGATGTTGATGTTTAGCTTTCACCTGTTGACATTCCAAATAGTTAGACAGATAATCAACTAAATATGCCTTTAATTTGGGCCAAAAGAATTGCTTTCTGAGGGCTGTTATCATCTTTTGGTATCAAGGGTGCCCTGCATAAGGGTTTTTTGCATTTCATTTGGATTAAACAATTTTAAATATGCAACATTAGGCATGTATACTCTCCCTTTAAACCAAATTAACCCTTCCTGGTCTACTTTGAATTCTGTCCCATTCAAGTTTACCTCGTCTTTCAACAACTTATTCAATAAATTTTCATACTCAACAAACTAGATGCTGGTTGTTTTTATTCTACTCATCAGATCACTTTCTAGTTGGGTCATAGTGATCTCATATACTTCGTGAGTTCGTCGACTAAGTGCATCAACCACCCTATTTTCATTACCCTTGATATGATTTCCTTCAAAATCGAATTCACTTAAGAAGGACATCCATCTTTCTTGTCTGACATTTAGACCAGCATGAGTAAACGTATTCTTTACGCAGGTGTTTTCTGTCAATAAAAGGAACTTCTTCCTTAACAGGTAGTGACGCCACATTTGCAAGGCATGCACTACTGCTACCAATTCTAGGTCATGCACTACCTAATTTCGTTCATGCTCTTTCAATTTGTGAGATTCGTAACATGCCACATGCTGTCCTTGAGATAATACCCCCCCAATCCCTCCTTACTAGCATATGTACAGACTACACATGTACAGACTGTGTAGTCTTTACAGGGGCCAGCCACCTTTAATATTGGAGCCATGGATAACTATCTTTTTAAGTTTTCAAAACTCTCTTGAAACTTCGAGGGACACATGAAATTTACCCTTTTCTTTTGTAAGGAAGTAATGGGATAGGCTATCTTTCAAAATCCTGGGATGAAGCTACGATAGTAACCGGTAAGTCCCACGAAATATCGAATGTCAGCAACATCTTTAGGCATGGGCCATTTTGAAATATCCTTTATCTTTTGTGGATCTACCACGATCCTGTTTTCGGAGATGACATGACCTAGGTACTAAATTGCTTTCTTAAAGAATTTACACTTCTCGAATTTAGCATACAACTGGTAGTCTCTTAAGGTATGTAGCACAACTCCCGAGAGTTGTTGATGTTCTTCCTCCGTCTTGGAGTAGATTAGGATATCATCAATGAATATTAGCACAATTTGATCTAGGTACTTGTTGAAAATACTATTCATTAGACACATGAATGTAGTACGGGCATTGGTTAATCCGAAAGGAATCCCTACGAATTTGTAGTGTTCGTATCGGGTCCTGAAGGTTGTCTTATTAACATCCTCTTCCTTAATCCCGATCTGGTGATTTCCAGACTGCAAATCTAACTTGGTGAATATTTTAGCTCCCCCTACCCGATGAAATAGATCGCTAATCAGAGGTAGATGATACTTTTTCTTGATGGTCACTTTATTTAGTTGTATGTAATCTATGCAAAGTCTTAGAGTCCCATCCCTTTTCTTAACAAATAGAACTGGTGCTCCCCAAGGGGACACACTGGGTATGATGTTACCCTTATCTAGTAGTTCTTGTAACTGAATTTTCAATTCGGTTAACTCAGGGATGCTCATACAGTAAGGCATCTTAGATATCGGTGCAGACCTAGGCACAATCTCAATGGAGAAGTCTATTTCTTCTGGAGAGGGTAGTCCCGGTATCTCTTCTGAAAACATGTCCATGAACTCTCATAAGACTAGGTTGTCCTTTACATGTGTTTGTCCTTTATTAAGGAATAGGTCAGTGATAGGCACTGTATAAAGCTTACAGCCCTTTCTCATACACTTCTTTAATTGTATGGAAGAATTTTTTCTTAAGGAGACAAACTTACTAACACCTTCTACATTCCTAACAATTACATCCTCAACCACACAAGTAAAGGTTTTATCAAAACAATTCAATATTACTTTATACTTTGCTAACGAGTCCATGCCAATAATCATATCATATGATCCTAGAGGCAAAACATTCAAATTAATCCTAGTCGCATGATCCAGTATTTTAACTTCACAATCAACAATAAACTTAGTTACCTTTCGCTTTGCTCTAGTGGCCAGCTGGACTGACCAGGGTTTTGCATGCCTTACCTTGGCAAGCTCGCAGTTCTCCATCATTTTGGGAGTGATCTAACTCAATGTATCCCTTGGATCAATCAGTATAGAAAGTTTTCAGTTAGATATAGTACTTTCAATCTCCACAAGCAGAGATTGATGATCTGGCTATCGATTTTCAAGGGCTACATCAATCTGGTGGAAACTTTTTCCAACTTCCTATTGTCACCCCAACAACTCCCTTTGATTTTGCAAAATGAAGGGGCCCTTATTAAGAATTTTGTAAATACTTAGTTTGGTGTTCTTTTATTTTTATCTTCCTTGATTTAGTTAGTTGTTTGACGATCTCCTTTATTGATCCTTGACTTTACAGAGTACTTATTCTTTGGTTTGGTTTTCATTTTATGAGGATTGTGCGATTTTACCGATTTTTTTGGTTTGACTTTTGGGTCTTTAAGGAAGATCAACAAAGATTCTTTTCCCTTTTTGGAACTTGTTTGAGTTAATGTCACACCTTAGTTTTCTTTCATCTTATCAACATAAGTCTTCCACACGTTTCTCAAAATTTCGATCTTTTATACTTTATTCTTTAAGATGACATTTTGATGGATCAACATAAATTAGTTAACCACTTAATATGATTCACATCCTAAAAGGACATATTTGAAGGCATGAGAAGGGACCAAGATTTCTCATTTGAAGCAAAATACTATTTTATTTTATTTAAAAAATAATAATAATCATAAGTATCCTCATCAAATATTTTCCTTTATTTGTTAACTTTAATAATACATTAACATTTAAAAATTTAAAAACTGTCAATTAATAAAGTTGAATTTAATACATTAACATTTAAAAATTTAAAAACTGTCAATTAATAAAGTTGAATTTTCATTTATTTGTTCATTTAAATAATGCATTTAAGATTTAAAATTTTTAAAAATGTCAATTAATAAAGTTGAATTTTCATTTATTTGTTCATTTAAATAATGCATTAATATTTACAATTTTTAAAAATGGTCAATTAATAAAGTTAAATTTTCATTTATTTGTTCATTTAAATAATGCATTAAGATTTAAAAATTAAAAAAATTGTCAATTAATACAGTTGATTTTTTTTTCATTGATTAAATAAAAATACATACATTATTGTATATAAAGTGTTAGCATAAGAAATTCTATACAATGTTTTCTTTAAAGCAATAACTCAATTTTTATGATATGATAATCTTTTCACAACTCAAATGAGAATTATTGACTAATTGACAATAACGTCCTTATTACATGGAATTTTGTTATCTTGGAAAAGAGAAAGGAAACGATTTTTATAAAGCTTTTCTTATTCCAATAAATCAGGCCTCTTTATTAGTATAAGAGCATTGATTATCCATTTATGAAATTGAGATATAGTTATATCACATTATTTTTTCCTTCCATTCTATAATAATTTGGTATCAACATGTTATGTTATTATATATATTTTACAACTTCACTTAGTTATGCTCGAATATCAAGACGTTGAAATTTTCGGTGTTGTATTGTCACGTTATGAGGAAGAAAAGGTAAATATGGATTCTATGAATGTGGTTCATGACATTGCCAGCACAAGTTAAGAAATCATTCTTCATTCTAGTCAAGTAAAGAAGATCTCTATGCCATTAAGGATGTGTCATTGAGAAGAAGACACTACTGTACCAAATCGCCAAGTCTCGAGTTCATTAATTTGATAATCTGCAAGTGAAGGAAGATATCGGCCATTGAAGGGGAATACATATTCAGTTTTTAAAAGATCGATTCTATTGTAATGAGAAGGCACTATTCTTGAGGTAACTGGAAAATAGCCCTTAAAAAAGGAGTTATTGTTTAAAAGGATGTTACCAAATCTCCTGAGATCAGCCATTGAAGGGGAATATATATTCAGTTTTTAAAAGATTGATTATGTTGTGATGAGATCGATTATTCTTAAGATAACTGGAAAATCGCCCTTAAAAAAGGAGTTATTGTTTAAAATCGCCCATAAATTAAAGATAAAATATGTGGATTGGATGCGGATTGGATGGGATAAAGTTTTTGGGATTGTCAAAATCAATCCGGTCCTTATAAGACTGTGACAAACAACTTAAGAATCGTTGCACTTTCACCTTTTCTTCCTTAATATAGGGCACGCAGTGCAACAGATATAGAAATTTGTTACTGAGGTCTTCCATAGCCATTTGACTGAGTTTTAGTTCATAAAATTCCTTTGTCTTTCACTCATAGTAGCTTTCTAACAAACACTACTTCTTGAAGAACTTCTTAAACTCTAACCATTTCAGGTTCTTATGTTTTAATCCCTGGGAGATCTTCATATCCTGCCACTAAATACTAATCTTCCCCTTCAAGTTGTAGTTGGCCATCCTCATCTTAATGTTGTTGGAGTATTTATAGATTTGCCAAGTACTTTTTAATGTCTAGCAGCCAAGCTTCTGCTTCTTCTCCAGTCCTTGATTCCTCGTCAAAGCTGGTAGGCTTGATCTTTTTAAATTCCCCTTCCAAGTGGTCGATTTTCCTTTTACCAACCCACTTGGCTCAATTCTCATATTTTTGAGTTCTATTGGAGGAACTTCCTTTTCTTTTGACACTTTCTCCAACTTCTGGGTCCCTCCCAATATCTGTTTGGGGTTTTTCCCATATTTATTCTTCTCTTGCAAACTTTGTAACAATATCTAATTAATCTCCTGATTCTTTTCCTTATCCCTCTTTAGTTTCTCATTATCTTCCTTAAAAATTTGTATCTCTACGATCAAGTCCTCGTTGTTTCCAGTACATGACCGACTTCAGAGTAATTTTGTTTTGGTTGCATTGTGCATGGTGTTGGTGCACAATCTTTAGGTCAATATGCATTCTGACGTTTTATGCCATTATTGTACCCTGTTACAGAATAATTTTGAATGTGCAAAAAACATTCCAAAAACAAATTGTTATGGATAGAACAATTTTTTCCATAATTCGGTGGAACTAGGTGTTCCCAAAAGGCGACAAGGTTCAAACCTATACCGCTGATACCATATGTAACATACCCATATAACCTACTAAAATGCATATGTAAAAACAAATTATTCACAAAAAAATAAAGCATGAGTCATATTATCTCATTAATCCTTAAGCTTAAATGTAGTTTGCAACAGTCCTTCCGCAGCAAACATTCACTTCTGCAATAAGCATTCACTTCTGCAAATCCTCCTCTGCAATGCAGAATGCAGATTGTGAAAATGACAATCATTATATATTTTTACCCTGCTACAACTTAGCTTCTACAGTGTGGATTGTTGACTGTGGGACTATTTGACTCTTTACAATTTCCTCCACTTTCCTCTTTCTGTGTTTTGCTTTGCGCAATGCAGATTGTGGGTTGCGAAAATCCCTTAACTTCTTCACATTTAAATTCCAATTTCTTCTTTCCACAATGCGAATTTTAGATTGCATAAATCCCTTATATATTCTTTATATTTTAACCCTATTCTCACTTCCACAAAGCGGATTGCATGTTGCAGAAACGCCCCCATTCCTTATAAATTTTTACTCTGCTTCCGCCTCCAAAATGCGGATTGCGGGATGTGGAAACACTCCAATTCCTTATAAATTTTTACTCTATTTCCTGTGTGATTTTCTTGGATGAAACCAAACAGTTTCCAACCTTTGATGGCCTCACTGCCTTAGGGCGAGTACACTACTTAAGTCAGGTTCAAGCTTAGGGATTCTCTAATGGTGTTTAGTGGCTAGTTTCTTAGGAAACTTTATCAGCCATGCTCCCCTTCACAGTTTCACCCTCCCTTAAGAATTTAAGGTATTATACCGAAATTACCTAAGATAGAAAGGGTCTATACTCAGTAAACCACTTAGACTTCCTTATAGGGGGTCCCTTACACTGGGCATTAACAAGGAATTCATGAAGCATGCACATAACTATTTGGAGAAATAATATTTCATCATTAGAACAATCATATTACCAAATGCAAGTCATAGTCATTCAAACAGAGCATGAATATTACACCAAATCAGAGCAATATTTTGTGTAGGTACCTAAAACTAGTATTTATCATTTCATTAACATTGAACACACACATTTATGCACATACATATATACCCTGAGCTCAATAGATTTGCGGAACGATAACACAGTAATGGAACCTGTTTGCAAAGCGAGCCACAATGAAAAAGGGAACAACCACATTCCACCTAACCACAGATTTGGCACAGATATTCTATGTCCTCAATCACCCCCGAGCTAAACTATCCATTCTAAGAGTGGAGACGACTAACCTCAGGTTTGGTATTTAAGTGAGAAATCACTTGCCTAACACAGAGTGCTCACACGGCAAGTATTTCTTCCAACTCTTTCCTAACACAAAGTGCTCACACAACAAGAGTTCATTCTTTTCGAGCATACTCAACAATGTCTTGCCCCCTCACATATTCCCTCTTATAGTTTGGTTTCCTAGGTCTTACTTTGCATCTACGGTCCATTCCCTAAGGAATCCCTGTAAACCAATGCGCCCTGATTTCCCCAGGGCCTGTCCGATATGATTTTTGCAGCTATGGTCATTCTCCATTGATTTCTTGGTAACCACTGTGCCCTGGTTTTCCCAGGGCCTTCCCAACGCCATTAACACACTCCAAAACTTGGTGTACTTCCTCAAGGTTTACTAGTCTATGTCCCCCCTCTTTCATGCATAATCTCCTCTTTTAACATGGATGCCCCCCTCGTTTAAAATTTCATTAAAGTAAAAATGTATCGATTAAAACTGTCCTCCAGGAACCGTTTGGGTGGATTCCAGAATCAACCCAACTCATTAAAATAAAACCATCATTTAAATATTACAAAATAATGTTTATAAATTGGGGGATATTACAGTGGCTAAAGAATATTGATATGCGTAACTCAAAACTCTTTACCCTCAATCATTGTCCAAGTGATCATGCTCTCCATTTTTATATAAAATTCAAAAGGCAAGTCATAATTACTCATCTTTTGGAAAATCCCATTTTAGTAGAAAAGTATGATAACAAACTCCAAACCATGCATGCCACGGAGGAAATATTGAAGGATTAGCAGGATTTGGGTCTGAACAAGAATGCACTTATACTTGTACTCAATGATGCTGAGAAAAAACTAACAAATACAAAGTTTTTTCTAGTGTCGAGTATTTTGTGGCACATTGTGCATTTATCCTAGTGCTTGACATAATAAGTTGGAAAAATATTATTTTCCTAAACATCCTCATCTTTTATATTTCTTCTAGCAGATGAAGGAACAACAAAGCTACTAGGTTGTACTAGGCCCACATTCCACCACTTTTGGAAATAAGAAAATTTTATTGCCCTCTATCCGTAATATGAACATCATGATATTTTTACATAAATACTAGTATGCAGGGGATTATTTTGTTGCATTCTATCTGTAATATGAGCATCATTATATTTTCACATAAATACTAGTATGTAGGGGATTATTTTGTTGCATTCTATCTGTAATATGAGCATCAAGAGGTTGCCGCATAAATATTAGTATGTAGGATTATTTTGTTATATATGAATATATGCTATACATGAACCTCTACACCTTTAATGACCAAGAAAGCAAGGACTGCAATAGCTATAGTCATGATGATTATGGGTGGACCATTGACACTTTTATACTTGGAGCACAAATTTGTCAAACTCTCTCATAAATAGATTCACATGTAGGAAAGAATATTGTAGTTGGATCATGCCAATGGTGTAGGAGATGCTCAACATAATGATTTACTTATAGTGGAACATGTTGAAGGTTACCATGATCTCTCTACAAAGACAAAGGCTTATTTTTCTACGGTAGTAGAAAAATGGGATGCACATTTATATGTTATGGTTTATGATGATGTGCATGTTAATTTAGGTACTAATCCCTTATTCTTTCATTTCTAAGATGACTAATATTTTAATATTAATAGAAGCATATATTTTTATGTTATCACTAAGAACCTACATATACTTTTCTCAAGGATTTGTTGGATACCACTCTTGAATGATACGGATCTAAAACAATAATTTACAATGGTTACATGAATCCTAAACCCATTCTTGCGCAAAACTAAGTAACATGGAAAAAATGGCATAAGGAATTGGGTTTCTATAAAACATCCTAAATTATTGGACCTTTTCAAATTGAACTTGTATAAAATTTTAAGAATATTACGATTGAAGATATATAGAGATAAATGAAGTTTTATTTGGTTTTCGGAAACAAATCATATCTTTCTTGTGTTGCGTCCTATTTAGAAATTAAAGACTTGTAAATCATTTCTTAAATACAATGTTTTATATTTAAAGGGAACATAGATGTCTTCCATGGATATGAGGTTCTCTCTTTGAATCAAAAGCAATAGTATTATGATCCAAGAATGGAAGTAAATTATGAGTAGAATGTGTAAAGTCAATAGGTTGTTTAAACTAAAGTAGTATTTTTATCTTTCGTGTAGAGGTATTTCATTTGGTTACTACAATATGAAATCTTGCTTGCCATATAGGAAAATGTGCTACTAAGACAAATCTGTGTTTGTTCAAAGTTTTCAAGTATTATGAGCTAGAATATTGGAAGTTTGGTAAAGAGGGTAACAAATACTTTAGACATGTTATTGGTAAGATTCATGTTATTTCTAGAGATCTAGCTGCTTAGATATTTAGTGTCAAAGATAAATTGAGTCCATTTCTTTTTGAAGGGGTTTACTAAATTTCTTCTCTTGCGAGAAGTCCTACATTGACAAACAGGTAGATCTATCCAAACCCAACTCAAATAACACATTATTGACAATAATCACAAGCACCTTAATAAATATACTATAATACAGCATTCTCACAACTTCAAACACTTGATATATTTTGACCAAACTAAATTTATTGGATATATCTTCCGTGCTCTCTTTTCTATATTATTCATAATCATCTCTTCCATCCAAAAATTTACAACTATTTAGTCATTTTATAACATTCAAAATTTGGTATCCCAACTTATTATTTCTTTACACTCTTTTATATCTTGGTCATAGTCATCGCATCCATTAAGACCAAAGTATTCAATATTTTATAATTGACCAAAGTATTCAATATTTTATAATATTATTTATATTTTTGGTATTAATTACAGCTTAAAAATATATTTAAGGTAGTGGTATTTGCATTAATACATCTTCTCTAATTCTTTGATATATACTATTAGTTTATTTAATTTTTTTAATTGTATTAATTTCTCATCACTTTGTTGGTTTATAATTAATTATTAATTTTAATGGTTTTTTTTTAATTTCAATTTGAAGATAAAGGAGATCTTCTAGTCTTCCATTGAATATGGATACATGGAAGATGTCTTAACTTGAAAAATCAATTAACCTAATCCATTAAGTGACTATGAGGTCAACTAAGTGTATTTATAATTAAATCAATATAGTCTTAACCACATAGTACTAGTGATGAAGTTTAGTGTTCAAATTGAGAGAAAAGTAAAATAATTCCACCTATATAGACTACCCAATCAAGTGATCAAAACATCAAAATAACCATGAAAAAGTTTGGTGTTCAAATTCAAAGAAAAGTAAGATATGTCCACCTATATACACTACCCAATCAATTGATCAAAATAATCCCAATCAAGTGATCAAAATATAAAAAAAGTAAGATATGTCCACTTATATAAACTACCCAATCAATTAATCAAAATAATCCTTAAAAAAATTGCCTTTCCACCTAACAAAATACTTTTATAGATAAATTTACTATCTATTGAAATTAAATTATTATTTTAATATAAATAATAAGAAACTAGATAACCTAACTTTAAAAACAACCCTCAAAGTTAACTTAGTTGAGTAACTTACATCATATAATGTTCATCCATAATCAAAATTTACTTAGTTAATGGTCCAATTTAAAATCAACGACTGGGAAATTATGAATTATATTTAGTTAGGACGTAATCATTATTATATTCATGAGCTCTGATTTAAAACAATACTGTTGTTTTAGAAAAGCTAAATTCTAATACTGAAATTAATGTTTTTATGGAAATAAATAAAAATCTGAAAACTGAAACATATATATATATATATATATATATATATATATATATATATATTTTGATAAATATAGTAATGCTACGGGCCGACGTTCACAATGGCGGGGTGGAAACACGGAAAGAAATATCAACTTATATATATCGTTATAAGTGAGTGTGTGTTAGGGTCTGAAAATATTCTTTGTATGAAGGAGTATGAAATAATGCCGAAGGACACGGCAACTTCAATCAGCAATCGAAATTTTAACGGCGCCAGGAGAGGAGGAGGAAATAATAACATTGGCATACAGTCCAACACAGCAAACCGGAACCGTGGGGCGATGAAGGGAAGCACGGTGCGAGCATTAAATAGGGATGGTGAACGACATGAAGAGAAAAAGGAGACAAAACTGTACATATCAAACTTAGACAAACACGTCTCTGTAGGAGATATCCGGGAATTGTTCGGCCGATTTGGGCATTTGAGGCGCTCCACGCTTCATCACGATGAGAATGGGCGCTCTCAGGGCACTGCAGAGGTTGACTATGGCAGCAGAGAGGAGGCGTTAAGGGCGATGGAGAGCTACAACAGCGTGCCACTCGACGGTAAAGCCATGAATATCCAGATAGTGGGAGACTCAGCAGCAGCAGATGAGGGGAGAGTGAGCGTGTTCCAGCGCCTGGGTGGAGTAGTTCAGAACGACAGAAACAGGAATCGCTATATCCCGGCCACTAGTTACAGGAATGTAGCTGCAGACCAGGGGAGAGTGAGCGTGTTCCAGCGCCTGGGTGGAGTAGTTCAGAACAACAGAAACCGGAATCGCTATATCCCGGCTACTAGTTACAGGAATATAGCTGCAGACCAGGGGAGAGTGAGCGTGTTCCAGCGCCTGGGTGGAGTAGTTCAGAACGACAGAAACAGGAACCCCTATATCAGTACACCACCACCCTGGATCAGCCGACGCGGGTCAATCAATTTTCAGGACAGAGGGCAGATCAAACCTTGAGATCATAGATGATGATGGGAATTATTCTGTAAATGCGGTGCAATGTATTCCTTAATTATTCCTCTACAAACTTTTAGTTGAAAATAATATCAGAGAGATATTCGTAAGAGGTCACTTATTTAGATTTCTATTATCATAAAAGGGTAGTGTTTATTCAAAACATTGACTTTTTAACATAGTCAAATTCCAAAAACAACAAAGCTAGCTAATAACGAATATCTACTCTTCTTCTTCTCATGGCCTTTTTGTCAAGATCCAACTACTCCCACTCCATATCTTTCTAAACACCTAAACAAATATTACTTGTGGCCTTTTTGTCAAGATCCAACTACTGCCACTCCATATCTTTCTAAATACCTAAACAAATATTACTTGTTATTTTATACTTTTATCTACAAAAAATATTTTCGTAGAAGCTACTTAGTAGTGTGTTGAGGCATGAAGTCATGGGATGGACAAGGCATGAGACTAACAGTTGATAAGCTTTCAAAGGTAGCTTTAGAATAAGGTATAATTTTTTATATGGATATAGCCATAAAGAATATTAATAGGACTATGAGTTTCCATGCCCAAATTAACATGATTTTTACAAAACTAATAGGGAGTGTAGGTAAAATCCTTTCGACATTCCTTTTGTTTAGGTATTGAACCGGAGTTGGAAGGGGAAAACATTGATTATGATGGTAAATTCTTATCCAATGGAAATATTGTTGTTTACCCTAATTGAAGGAGTTAGTTTGATCCCAAAGAAAACACGAGAGTATGATTGTTGCTTTATATAGGGCAATGAATAGGTATATTTTAATGGATTTCCAATAGTAAGGTTTTGTGTGAGGAATTCATGTCTGAAATCCATTGTTGAATGAATGGGATATCATGGATTGGAATACATGATCGGTATCCTATGGTATCCTTTCTCTTTCCCTTTAATTCCGACATATGAATGAATCCATAATACAATTCATGGCCTAGTAATGACAACCAAGTAATTTGCACAAAAGTTTGTTGTTTGTATCCATTTTCTGAAGATGGTTATTTTCTAGATCTCTGAGGCTTAAAGTATTTGATTTATTGTAATTGTCAAATACCTACATGAAGCTTTGGAACGATCATGATAGTTACATCAAGCATTTATAATGTTCTTCAAATATAGATATTACACCCTTGGTCTAATATGGCGTAGATTTACTATCTTAGGGGATGGTGCAACCTTTGATTTTTCTATTGTAATTCAAATATTTCAATATAGGTGTAATTATTATAGTTTATTTTAAAGGTTTCATTCAGATATTTTAAAGTTGCATCTAGTTCAATAAAATATGTTTTGGGTAGAAATTGTGGGGCTAATGTTGTAATTTCTTATTTTGGATTATTATGTTGGTTACTTATGCATGCTTTTGAGATTGCAGTTTTATTATGACCCTATATTCAAATTTGCTTTGCTAGTTTCATTCCAGGTAGTTCAAATTTGATGTTGTCTCCTTTTGTTAGATGCAATATTGAGAAAATATGTATGCACCATTCAAATTAACTTTATGTTTTTCAATTTCTTGAGTCTTTTAATTCCTATTGATGATATGATGATCATCCATGCTTGGTGGGATTAACTAGGATAGAGTCCTTCAGCTCAAATTGTTATTGTATCTATGGGTCCTAATTATGCCACTATCCAAAGCATGTTCTTGACTAGATATGTATTTGATTCACTGAGTTCGGTTGAAGCATGAAAAATGCTAAAATACTTGAAACCAAAGCGAAAAATATTTAAATAAAAAAATTATAAAACAAATACTTTTATCGTCGTGTTGGTTCATAGAGATAAATTCCTACGCTTGGGGAAGTATATGTCATTTTGAGCAAATGAGGGGTATTTTTAGTTGGAATTAATGCTCCAAACACATTGCAACTATCAATCAGCCTTGAAATGCTTAAAATATGTAGAAAACAAATTATGTGCTGTCTAAAATGACACAAGATTGGGATTTCCATTAACAATGACTTTATCTTCATAAGAGAGGTATATCTTTCTTGTTTGGCATTTAGACCAGGATGAGTAAACATATTCTTTACGAAGGTGTTTTCTGTCAATAAAAGGAACTTCTTCCCTGATAGGTAGTGACACCACATTTCTAAGGCATGCACTACTGCTGTCAATTCTAGGTCATGCACTACCTAATTTCGTTCATGCTCTTTCAATTTGTGAGATTCATAACATGCCACATGTGCTTCTTGAGATAATACTACCCCCAATCCGTCCTTACTAGCATATGTACAGACTACACATGTACAGAGTGTGTAGTCTTTATAGGGGCCAGCCACCTTTAATATTGGAGCCATGGATAACAATCTTTTTAAGTTTTCAAAACTCTCATGACACTTCGACGACCACATAAAATTTACCCCTTTCTTTTGTAAGGAAGTAACGGGATAGGCTATCTTTGAGAATCCTGGGATGAATCTACGATGGTAACCGGTAAGTCCCATGAAATATCGAATGTCAGTGACATCTTTAGGCACAGGCCATTTTGAAATAGCCTTTATCTTTTGTGGATCTACCACGATCCCATTTTCGGAGATGACATGACCTAGGTACTAAATTGTTTTCTTAAAGAATTCACACTTCTCGAATTTAGCATACAACTGGTGGTCTCTTAAGGTATGTAGCACAACTCCCAAGAGTTGGTGATGTTCTTCCTCCATCTTGGATGCTCAAACAGTAAGGCATCTTAGATACCGGTACAGACCCAGGCACAATCTCAATGGAGAAGTCTATTTCTTGTGGAGGGGGTGGTCCTGGTATCTCTTCTAAAAACATGTCCATGAACTCTCATAAGACTGGGTTGTCCTTTACATGTGTTTGTCATTTATTAAGGAATAGGTCAATGATCCGCACCGTATAAAGCTTACAACCCTTTCTCATACACTTCTTTAATTGTATGGAAGAAATTTCTCTTAAGAAGACAAACTTACTGACACCTTCTACATTCCTAACAATTACATCCTTAACCACATAAGTAAAGCTTTTATCAAAAAATTTCAATATTACTTTATACTTTGCTAACGAGTCCATGCCAATAATCATATCATATGATCCTAGAGGCAAAACATTCAAATTAATCCTAGTCGCATGATCCAGTATTTTAACTTCACAATCAACAATAAACTTAGTTACCTTTCGCTTTGCTCTAGTGTCCAGTTGGACTGACCAAGGTTTTGCATGCCTGACCTTAGCAAGCTTGCAGTTCTCCATCATTTTGGGAGTGATGTAACTCAATGTATCCCTTGGATCAATCAGTATAGAAAGTTTTCAGTTAGAAATAGTACTTTCAATCTCCACAATTAGAGATTGATGATCTGGCTATCGATTTTCAAGGGATGCATCAATCTGGTGGAAACTTTTTCCAACTTCCTATTGTCACCCCAACAACTCCCTTTGATTTTGCAAAATGAAGTGGCCCTTATTAATAATTTTGTAAATATTTAGTTTGGTGCTCTTTTATTTTTATCTTCGTTGATTTAGTTAGTCGTTTGACGATCTCCTTTATTGATCCTTGACTTTACAGAGTACTTATTCTTTGGTTTGGTTTTCATTTTATGAGGATTGTGCGATTTTATTGATTTTTGTGGTTTGACTTTTGGGTCTTTAAGGAAGCTCAACAAAGATTGTTTTCTCTTTTTGGAACTTGTTTGAGTTAATGTCATGCCTTAGTTTTCTTTCATCTTATCAACATAAGTCTTCCACAAGTTTCTCAAAATTTCGATATTTCATACTTTATTCTTTAACATGACATTTTAATTAATCAACATAAATTAGTTAATCACTTAATATGAACCACATCCTAAAAGGACATATTTAAAGGCATGAGAAGGGACCAAGATTTCTCATTTGAAGAAAAATATTATTTTATTTTATTTAAAAAATAATAATAATCATAATTATGTTAATCAAATATTTTCCTTTATGTGTTAACTTAAATAATGCATTAAGATTTAAAAATTTAAAAAATTGTCAATTAATAAAGTTGAATTTTCATTTATTTGTTCATTTAAATAATGCATTTAAGATTTAAAAATTTTAAAAATGGTCAATTAATAAAGTTGAATTTTCATTTATTTGTTCATTTAAATAATGCATTAAGATTTAAAAATTTAAAAATTTGTCAATTAATAAAGTTAATTTTTTTTTCATTGATTAAATAATTTTTTTTTTCATTGATTAAATAAAAATACATACATTATTGTATATAAAGTGTTAGTATAAGAAATTCTATACAATGTTTTCTTTAATGCAATAACTCAATTTTTATGATACGATAATCTTTTCACAACTGAAATGAGAATTATTGACTAATTGACAATAACGTCCTTATTACATGGAATTTTGTTATCTTGGAAAAGAGAAAGGAAACAATTTTTATAAAGTTTTTCTTATTCCAATAAATCTGATCTCTTTATTATAAAAGTGCATTGATTATCCATTTATGAAATTGAGATATAGTTATATCACATTCTTTTCTTCTTCCATTCTATAATAATCTGGTATCAATGTGTTATGTTATTATATATATTTTACGACTTCACTTAGTTATGCTGGACTATCAAAACTTTGAAATTTTTGGTGTTATATTCTCACGTTATGAGGAAGAAAAGGTAAATGTGGATTCTATGAATGTGGTTCATGACATTGCCAACACAGGTTAAGAAATAATTCTTCATTCTAGTCAAGTAAAGAAGATCTCGATGCCATGGAGGATGTGTCATTGAGAAGAAGACACTACTGTACCAAATCATGAAGTCTCAAGTTCATTTATTTGATAATCCACAAGTGAAGGAATTTATCAGCCATTAAAGGGGAATACATATTCAGTTTTTAAAAGATCGATTCTATTGTGATGAGAAGGCACTGTTCTTGAGATAACTGGAAAATAGCCCTTAAAAAAGGAGTTATTGTTTAAAAGGATGTTACGAGATCTCCCCAGATCAGCCATTGAAGGGAAATATATATTCAGTTTTTAAAAGATCGATTAGGTTGTGATGAGATCGATTATTCTTGAGATAACTGGAAAATTTCCCTTAAAAAAGGAGGTATTATTTAAAATCACCCATAATTAAAGATAAAAGATGCAGATTGGATGCGGATTGGATGGGATAAAAGTTTTGGGATTGTCAAATTCAATCCGGTCCTTATAAGACTGTGAAAAACAACTTAAGAATCATTGCACTTTCACCTTTTCTTCCTTAATATAGGGCATGAAGCGCAACAAATATGAAAATTTGTTACTGAGGTCTTCCATAGCCATTTGACCGAGTTTTAGTTCATAAAATTCCTTTGTCTTTCACTCATAGTTGCTTTCTAACAAACACTGCTTCTTGAAGAACTTCTTAAACTCCAACAATTTCAGGTTCTTCTTTTTTAATCCATGGGAGATATTCATATCCTTCCACTAAATACTAACCTTCCCCTTCAGGTTGTATTTGGCCATCCTCATCTTAATGTTGTTGGAGTAATTATAGATTTGGAAGTACTTTTTAATGTCTAGCAGCCCGGCTTTTGCTTCTTTTCTGGTCCTTGATTCCTCGCCAAAGCTGGTAGGCTTGATCTTTTTAAATTCACCTTCCTAGTGGTCGATTTTCCTTTTACCAACCCACTTGGATCGATTCTCATATTTTTAAGTTCTATTGGAGGGACTTCCTTTTCTTTTGACACTTTCTCCAACTTTTGGGTCCCTCCCAATATATGTTTGGGGTTTTTCCCATTATTCTTCTCTTGCAAACTTTGTAACAATATCTAATTAATCTCCTGATTCTTTTCCTTATCCCTCTTTAGTTTCTCATTATCTTCCTTAAAACTTTGTATCTCTACGATCAAGTCCTCGTTGTTTCCAATACATGACCGACTTCAGAGTGTTTTTGTTCTGGTTGCGTTGTGCATGGTGCTGGTGCACCTTCTTCAGGTCAATATGCATTCTCACTTTGTGAGGCCATTGTTGTACCCTGTTAAAGAATAATTTTGAATGTACAAACTAGGTGCACCATCATTCAGTGGAACTAGGTGTTCCCAAAAGGTGACAGGGTTCAAACCTGTACCTCTGATAACATATGTCACATACCCATATAACCTACTAAAATGCATATGTAAAAACAAATTATTCACAAAAAATAAAGCATGAGTCATATTATCTCATTCATTCTTAAGCTTAAATGTCTTTTGCAACAGTCCTTCTGCAGCAAACATTCACTTCTGCAACAAACATTCACATCCGCAAATCCTCCTCTGCAATGCGAATTGCAGATTGCGAAAATGACAATCATTATATATTTTTACCCTTCTGCAACTTAGCTTCTGCAGTGTGGATTGCTGACCGTGGGACTATTTGAATCTTTACAATTGCCTCTGTTTTCCAATTTGTGCAATGCAGATTGTGGGTTGCGAAAAACCCTTAACTTCTTCACATTTAAATTCCACTTTCTTCTTTCCACAATGCGAATTTTGGATTGCATAAATCCCTTATATATTCTTTATATTTTAACCCTATTTTCACTTCTGCAAAGCGGATTGCGTGTTGAGGAAACGCTCCCATTCCTTATAAATTTTTACTCTGCTTCCACCTCCAAAATGTGGATTGTGGGATGTGGAAACATTCCAATTCCTTATAAATTTGTACTCTATTTCCTGTGTGATTTTCTTGGATTAAACCAAGGGGTTTCCAACCATTGAAGGCCTCACTGCCTTAGGCCGAGTATGCTGTTTAAGTCAGGTTCAGACTTAGGGATTCTTTAATGGTGTTTAGTGGCCAGTTTCTTAAGAAACTTTATGAGCCATGCTCCCCTTCACGGTTTTACCCTCCCTTAAGAATTTAAGGTATTATACTGAAATTACCTAAGCTGGAAAGGGTTTATACTCAGTAAAGCACTTAGAATTCCTTATAGGGGGTCCCTTACAATGGGAATTAACAAGGAATTCATGAAGCATGCACATAACTCTTTATAGAAATAATATTTCATCATTAGAACAATCATATTACCAAATGCAAGTCACAGTCATTCAAATAAAGCATGAATATTACACCAAATCATAGCAATATTTTGTGTAGGTACCTAAAACTAGTATTTATCATTTCATTAACATTGAACACACAAATTTATGGACATACATATATACCCTGAGCTCAATATATTTGTGGAACATAAACATAGTAATGAAACCTGTTTGTAAAGAGAGCCACAATGAAAAAGGGAACAACCACGTTCCACCTAACCGTAGATTTGGAAAAAATCTTCTATGTCCTCAATCACCCCCGAGCTAAACTATGCTTTCTAAGAGTGGAGATGACTAACCTCAGGTTCGGTATTTAAGTGAGAAATCACTTGCCTAACACAGAGTGCTCACACAGCATGTATTTCTTCCAACTCTTTCCTAACACAAAGTGCTCACACAACAAGAGTTCATTGTTTCCGAGCATACTCAACAACGTCCTGCCTTCTCACATATGCCCTCTTATAGTTTGGTTTCATAGGTCTTACTTTGCATCTACGGTCCATTCCCTAAGGAATCCATATCAAGCGATGCGCCCTAATTTCCCCAGGGCCTTTCTGATATTTTTTTTGCAGCTATGGTCATTCTCCATTGAATTCTTGGTAACCATTACGCCCTGGTTTTCCTAGGTTCTTCCCAACGCCATTAAGGCATTCCAAAACTTGGTGTACTTCCTTAAGGTTTACTGGTCTACATCCCCCCTCTTGCATGCATAGTCTCCTCTTTTAACATGGCTACCCCCCTGGTTCAAAATTTCATTAAAGTAAAAATGTATCGATTACAACTATCCTCCATGAATCGTTTGGGTGGATTCCAGAATCAACCCAACTCATTAAAATACAACCATCATTTAAATATTACAAAATAATGTTTATAAATTGGGGGATATTACAGTGGCTAAAGAATATTGATATGCAGGAATCAAAACTCTTTACCCTCAATCATTGTCCAAGTGATCGTGCTCTGCATTTTTATAGAAAATTCAAAAGGTGAGTCATAATTACTCATCTTTTGGAAAATCCCATTTTAGTAGAAAAGTATCATAACAAACTCCAAATCATGCATGCCATGGAGGAAATATTGAAGGATTAGTAGGATTTGGGTCTGAACAAGAATGCACTTATACTTGTACTCAATGATGCTGAGAAAAAACTAACAAATACAAATTTTTTGTTGGAGTTGAGTATTTTGTGGCACATTGTGCATTTATCCTAGTGCTTGACATAATAAGTTGGAAAACGATTATTTTCCTAAACATCCTCATCTTTTATATTTCTTCTAGCAGATGAAGGAACAACCAAGCTACTATGTTGTACTAGGCCAACATTCCACCACTTTTGGAAATAAGAAAATTTTATTGCCCTCTATCTGTAATATGAACATCATGATATTTTTACATAAATACCAGTATGCAGGGGATTATTTTGTTGCATTCTATCTGTAATATGAGCATCATTATATTTTTACATAAATACTAGTATGTAGGGGACTATTTTGTTGCATTCTATCTGTAATATGAGCATCAAGAGGTTGTTGCATAAATATTAGTATGCAGGATTATTTTGTTATATATGAATATATGCTATACATGAACCTCTACACCTTTAATGACAAAGAAAGCAAGGACTGCAATAGCTATAGGCATGATGATTATGGATGGACCATTGACACTTTTATACTTAGAGCACAGATTTGTCAAACTCTCTCATAAATAGATTCAAAGGTAGGAAAGAATATTGTAGTTGGATCATGCCAATGGTGTAGGAGATGCTCAACATAATGATTTACTTATAGTGGAACATGTTGAAGGTTACCATGATCTCTCTACAAAGACAAAGGCATATTTTTCTACGGTAGTAGCAAAATGGGATGCACATTTATATGTTATGGTTTATGATGATGTGCATGTTAATTTAGGTACTAAATTGAGTCCATTTCTTTTTGAAGGGGTTTACTAAATTTCTTCTCTTGCGAGAAGTCCTACATTGACAAACAGGTAGATCTATCCAAACCCAACTCAAATAACACATTATTGACAATAATCACAAGCACCTTAATAAATATACTATAATAGAGCATTCTCACAACTTCAAACACTTGATATATTTTGACCAAACTAAATTTATGGGATATATCTTTCGTGCTCTCTTTTCTATGTTATTCATAATCATCTCTTTCATCCAAAAATTTACAACTATTTAGTCATTTTATAATATTCAAAATTTGGTGTCCCAAGGTATTATTTCTTTACACTCTGTTTGTGCCAGAAATTGTTTCCAAGGCCAAAGAAACAAGCCAACACAATCTCAAGATAAAATCAATAAAGTAACTTAGGTTTAGGGTTTTCTTGAAAGGTTTCTTGGTTGTGAACTTTGGGAAGGACATGGAATACACTCACGAGCAAAGTAATAACTAAATCATAAACAAAATAAGACAAAGATGCATAATACATTCAACAATATCCAACAGAACACAGTATTGAAGTTCATTCGTAAAAGACAAGCATCACCAGCATATAAACATAAACCAGTAATGAGTATATCAATTAAGAAACTAGACAAGCTAAACAATGAAGCCAACACAGAAACTGAAGGATAAAAGTGTCATATAGCTCATAGTTTCATCATCAAATGCATACAAGAGATTTATACTTAACTCATGAACAAGTTTGAACTCATGAACAAGTCTGCAGACCTCCTGAAGCTATCCCAAAAATTGAACCCCCTCAATGACCTTCTAATCTCTCTAAATAGTGTTTTTTTTACAAAATCAGTTAGGAGTCCAAAACCCTAACTATCTTCCATCCACTCGATGAGGTAAAGTGAAATTTACAAAATTACAAAAGATGCTATTTTCTAAAAATAGTAAAAATTAATTAACATGTTCCTCAAAAAGAGATAAAAAAAACTAAATGAATAACTGTAGAAAATGGTCACTGAAATTTCCTTATAAACTATAGAAATGCTTGAGGAATCACCCATTAATAGGGCTAGACAACTCCTCACCTTCCAATGACTGTAAGATAAAAGTATTATTTTCCAAAACTTTTGACACCAAGAAAGGACCAAACCAAATATTGTCAAACTTACCATGTTTACCTTTTTGCTCCTTTCTTGCATCCCACCTTAGAACCATATCAACAACGGAGAAAGTATTTTCCTTACTGTTTCTATCAAATCTGCTTTTTATCTTGGCTCTATACAACTGTGATTTTTCATCTACCTTTTCCCTGTTTTACTGCAGTTCTATCATCTCAAAAATTCTTCTCTGCATATCATCTGGTTCCTCCTGAGAATTCTGGAGAAACTTCATCACTGGTATCCCTAATTGGACAGGGAAAACTGCTTCTGTACCATAAACTAGCTGAAATGGAGAAGTCCCAATTGCTTGCTTCACTATAATCCTATCTGCCCATAATGCATACTTCAGCATTGAATCCCATGATCTTTTGTTATGATTGAGCAGCTTCTTGATACTCTGAATGATGTTCTTATTAGAAGATTCAGCCAAGCCATTACCCTGGCGATAATAAGGAGTGGAGTGCTTCAGCAAAATACCGTTCTTTTCACAAAATGCTGCCATTTCCTTTGACTTGAAGGCCTTAGAATTATCTGTCACTAACTTTTGAGGACAGCCAAACCTGCTCAGGATATTTGCCTCAATGAAATCCATGATTACCTTGTCTGTAGCATTCCTTGTGGGAATGGCTTCCACCCATTTAGTGAAAAAATCTGTTGCTGTCAGAATCTAGTGATGTTGTCCTGAAGATGCTGGATTAATTTCTCCAATGAAATCCAGACCCCATTGCTGGAAAGGAGCATTGACTGCAATGGGTTTCAAAGGCAAAGATAATAATTTCTGTTTTCCAACAAACTTCTAACAAGGGACACAGGCCTTTAACTGCTGATAAACATCTGCAAACAAGGTGGGAAAATAGTATCCAACTCTCAAAATTCTGTATTTTGTTGTCTTCTAGTATTTGTGCCCCCCACAAGCACACTCATGAGATTCAGAGATCACTCCTCCGATCTCAGATTGATCTAGACACCTGAGCAAGATACCCCCAGGGTCCTTCCAAAACAACTGCTCTTCTACTAGACAATACTTGGTAGCTTTAAGCTTTAAAGATCTAGCAGCCTTCCTATCAAAATCTTCAGGGAATTGCAAAAACAACAGAAAATATACTATGTCTACATACCAGGTAGATGTTGAGTAAAAATCCATGATCTTCTCTTTTTTTAGTGCTGCTTGATCTTCTTCTTGATCTATTTCTTCAGCCATAATATGCAATCCCAGTGCCTCACAATTTGATTCAGCCAGCAGCTTGGCTAAACCTTGTCCCTTAATAAGCTTAGTAGGTCTGATCTCCACATCATACTCCATAATCTTTGCAATCCATTTGCCTCTCTTCCCTTCACTATCAGGCTGTGTTAAGACATCTTTCACAGCAGCATTTGGAACAAATGAAATGACTTTCGAATGCAGGACATAAATTCTGAAAATTTTCAAAGCCTTTACCAGAGCATAAGCCTGTTTCTCCAATATACTATACTTCAGCTCAGAATCTCTGAGAGTTTTACTGAAAAAGGCAATAGGTTGTTCCAAACATTCTTTATTCTTCTGAAGTAAGACAGCTGCAATTGCGTCTTCTGATGCAAATGAGAAAGTAAGGAATTCTTTAGTAAAATCAGGACTTACCAATACAGGTGCTTTGGTAAGAGATACTTTGATTTTCTCAAATGAAGCCTTTGCCTCAGAAGTCCACCTGACTTCTTGATCCTTCTTGAGCATGGCTGTGATCTGTTTAATGGTTTCAGCAAAGTTGGAAATAAACCACCGCAGAAAATTGATTTTGCCAATGAATGATTGAACATCTTTTTTACTCCTAGGTAAACTGATCTTCACTATAGATTTCACTCTTTCAGGATCTATTCTGATTCCATCAGCAGACACCAAGTGGCCAAGTAGTTTACCTTCTTGCACAGCAAAATGTGACTTCTTTGGATTTAGAGAAAGGCCAAATTTTCTGCATTTTAGGAAGGTCTACCTCAAATTCTTCAAATGCTCATCATCTGACTGCAAGAAAACAGTAATATCATCCAAATAAATAACCACAAACTTATCTTTTTCTCCCACAAAGGCAATATCCATTGCTCTCTGAAAGGTAGCTCTGGCATTCATCAAGCCAAAGGGCATCTTATCATACATGAATGTCCCCCAGGGAGTTGTAAATGTTGTCTTCTCCTTATCATTAGGGTGCATTGCAATATGATTGTACCCTGAGAAACCATCCACCATAGAGATCCTTTTAGCCCCAACCACCTGCTGCAATACCTGTTCAATCTTAGGAAGAGGATAGTTGTCTTTTAATGAAGATCTGTTCAGATTTCTGAAGTCAACACATAACCTTATTTCTCCATTCTTTTTTCTGACAGGAACCAAATTAGCAACCCATGAAGAATACCTGAAAGGTACTATTATCTTAGCATCCAACAACTTTTTTACTTCTTTTTCAATCACAGGAAACAAAGCTGGGTTAATTCTCCTTAATTTCTGTTGGAAAGGTTTGACATTTGGTTTTAAGGGGACTTTGTGTTGTATGATTCCTGTATCATATGTTCTTAGTTCCTCATAATACCATGAAAAAACATCTACATGCTCTTTCAACAGCTTGATATACCTGCTTCTTTGTTCAGCTGTAAGTGATTTGGAAATTTTGACCATTCTAGGATTTTCAGCTGAACCAATGTTGCAGTCTATCACATTCTCTTCTGAAGACTGAAAAATAGGCTTTGAGGGTGTATCATCCTTTGCAAATATCCTTTCTAGAGGCACTGAACCTTTAGGGATAAATTTACTCTTCAATTCAATGATCTTATGACCTGCTATCTCATCTTCAGCAAACTCCCCCTCCTGTTCTTCTTCTTCATCCTCATCCTGATCAATTAGGGAATTTGAGAATTCATCTATAAGTTCAATGAACCTTTTAATCTTAGTATCATCTTCAAAAACTCTCCACTGTTTTACATTATCAGGTACAGAAGGTCTGTACCTTATTCCAATTGGATACCTCAACTGAGTAGTCTTAGGAATTCTGAAGTGTGTGGCAGCTAAAGCCAATGAATCTGCAGTCTGACTGTAATCCCTGGGAATATAGGTAATATTAAAAGCTACAAAATACTTTTCAAGCATGTCCCATACCTCATTCCGGTAAAGCTTCAACAAACCCTGCTTCACTTTATAGTTTTTCTTCACTTGCTGAACAACTAGTTCGGAGTCGCCAAATGCAGCAATCTGTTGAATGCCTAATTCTTTAGCATCCTTTAATCCCAGTAGCAAAGCCTCATACTCAGCAGTATTATTTGTAGTAACAAATTCCAACTTGTACATGAGCCTCACTATTTCACCTTCAGGAGATTTGAGAAGAACTCCAGCTCCAACACCCTCCTTGCAAGAGGAACCATCAAAATATAGTTTCCACAGTTCATCTTCTTCATTTCTGCTTTGTTTTACTGGCTGTTCTTTTTCCACTTGTAACAGACCAGCAAAATTATCCTCATCACTGAAATGTAACATGCATGTACCAAGATCTTTATCAACAGAATACAGTGGGTGATTAGTGGGATTCTTGTCATCTGTCACTATGTAAGAAAACTGCAACTCTCTGTACAGTCTTCTATTTTTTCCACCAAACAAAGGAATGGTGGCATATGAAAGGTCCATTTGTAAGGTTCCCCCAACCTTTTTAGCCCATGACCTAGATAGAAGTAAACCAAATTTTGGTGTTATATCAGCTACCACAACATCCATTATCACACTTTTCATGGGCAACTGAGCTAGGCTGACAACCATGTCCTTTATTACTCCAAGACACTTCACTGCTCGGGAATCAAAGGCATATAGGTCATGGTAATTTTTAGTGATATTCAAACCCAAATATTCCATAACAGCCTTCGGCATCAAATTGTGGGATGCTCTTGAATCTAAAAGGAAATTGTGAATCATTTGATCATGGAATTTCAAGGTGACATAAAAAGGAGGTGAAGCACCAGCCTCATTTTCAGTTTTTTCAGCTAGGGCTAATCCAATAAAGATTCTAGGGTTTTGTTTCTGTAGATTAACTGTATCTGAAACAAGCTGATTACTTGTTGAATTCATCACTTTCAAGACTGTTTTTATATGAAGGATTCTTCATTAACTCAGTTGAAGGTACAGGAATCTCTAACTTCCCTAATCCATTCTCCAAACTGAAATTCTGAACAGATTTGTTTACCTCTTCCACCTTTGGATTCTTCCTTGATTTTTCTGCAACTTGTCTTTTTTCTGGCACAGGATTAGCTGTTTGTTTAGCAGGAACAGGGGCAGTAGGAACAGTGGCAGCAGGAACATCAGCTTTCTTCTTTGGGGCTTGCACCACCTGCTTTGGGCATGATCTAAGATTTATAGTCTTCTTGGGTCCATACTGATGAACAGTAGCAGTTACAGCAGTCTTTTCCAAATCCAATCCATCCTCAGCTTCAAACATGTTAGCATCATAATATTCTGCATTCATAAATTCTTCCTCAGTAACAAAACCTCCAGAGAATCCTTCTCCAAAATGATTCATATCTTGATCAGTCTCAGTCTCTTCAAAGAGCAGGTATTCATCAACTTCTTCTTCATCAGCTACATTGTTCTGAAGAGGTGGGGGCACTCTTTGGTCTTCATTTTCTCTCATTTCTCGCTGGATATCATTATTCCTGTGCTCTCTTGGTATGAATCTAGGAGCAAATTGCCTTCTGAACTGATTCTGGTTATTTGGATTTCGTTCAGCTTTTGGAGCAGGTTTGCCAGAATTCTTTTCAAGCTCTAATTTATTCAATTTTGCAGTGAGAATCTTCACCAGCTTAGCCATTTCATCAATCTTGGCTTCAGCAGAATGAGGAGCAGAACTTCCTGAAGCTACTTCCTTCTTTCCTTTTTTATCATAAAGTTGCTGGGTTGTTTCTTTCTTAAGTCTGTTTGAAGCCAATAAATTGGACTCTACCTCCAATGTTGCATCTTGCATGTTCAGCAAGGTGATAGGTCTCCTTTCTCTCAATAATAAATAAAATTCATGGTCAAAGGCATTGGCATAGGTAAGTTTAGCTGATGTTTTAGTAGGCTTAATTTTTGCTGGAATCCTACTATACATTTTGTTAAACCTTTTGGAAAAATCTGCAATAGTCTCTTCTTTTTTCCTTCTGAGAGCTCCAAACTCAGTTATATAGTAGGTGTGGTCTTTTGTGTCTCCCCATTGCCTCATGAAGAGATCACGGAGCTCTTCAATTATAGTGATTGAGTTGGCAAGCAACTATCTGAACCATTTCCTTACATCCCCATCAAGGCTCTGAATGAATACCCTCATCCATACATCTTTGACCTCAATGTTTTGATTGTCAGCATAGCTTAGGAAAGCCTCCCAATGTTCCTTAGCAGTGGTTTCCCCTTTTCCATTGAACCTAGGCATATACTTCTAGTAATCACCTCCAGACAATGCATGTAAAGGATAAGGTAAGACTAATGGTGCATACCTGGCTTCAACCATCCGGTCCATCATGTCTACGGGAGGGTTTTGGGCTGCTATCTTTGGAATGACTAGTTTTGAAGAAGAAGCTTGACTAGAAATTGATTGAAAAGAACTTTTACGTAATTTCAGTTGAAAAAGAGGTATCTTACCAGGAGAGGCATCTTTAGCTTTTCTAAAGGATTGAGGATTTGTAAAGATTTGAAAAGAGCTATCAGGTATAATAGGCTTAATCCAAGGTGAGGTTTCAGCTGAATGTAATGAAGCACCCAACTGGTCAGGGTCACAAAGGGCTGGTAAAGATTGAGACCTTCTGAGTTTTCTTACTGTTTTCAATATTTGTTCAGGGTCTGAAACCCCTGAATGTAATGGTGAAGTAGGTATGTTCCTGGTTCCCACTCCTCTAAAAGCCACTGTGACAACTTTGGTGAAAAATAGCCTTCAAAAGTGTTGGTTTAAGTCCACCTCTTAAACCAGAAAAATAGATAAGTATCCCAGGGAAGATATGTCTTCAACTTCGTCCTCGGCAATGGCGCCAAAGATGTTTGTGCCAGAAATTGTTTCCAAGGCCAAAGAAATAAGCCAACACAATCTCAAGATAAAATCAATAAAGTAACTTAGGTTTAGGGTTTTCTTGAAAGTTTTCTTGGTTGTGAACTTTGGGAAGGACGGGGAATACACTCATGAGAAAATTAATAACTAAATCATAAACAAAAGAAGACAAAAATGCATAATACATTCAACAAGATCCAACAGAACATAGTATTGAAGTTCATTCATAAAAGACAAGCATCACCAGCATATAAACATAAACCAGTAATGAGTATATCAATTAAGCAACTAGACAAGCTGAACAATGAAGCCAACACAGAAACTGAAGGATAAAAGTGTCATACATCTCATAGTTTCATCATCAAATGCATACAAGAGCTTTATACTTCACTCATGAACAAGTCTGAACTCATGAACAAGTCTGCAGACCTCCTGAAGCTATCGCAAAAATCAAACCCCCTCAATGACCTTCTAATCTCTCTAAATAGTGTTTTTTTAACAAAATCAGTTAGGAGTCCAAAACCCTAACTGTCTTCCATCCACTCGATGAGGTAAAGTGAAATTTACAAAATTACAAAAGATGCTATTTTCTAAAAATAGTAAAAATTAACTAACATGTTCCTCAAAAAGAGATAACAAAAAACTAAATGAACAACTGACTCATAGCTCTTTTGCTGCCTCAGCTAGCAGAGCAATTCCATCTAATGCTTGATTTTTCCTCTTAGATTTCTTCTGCTCCTGCTCCAGGTCAGTTATCTTTTTTATGAGCTCCTTGTTTTCCTGCTGCAAGTTCTTTACTGTCTTCTCCAACTCTGTACAGTTTAAATCAGTAGTTCTTTTTCTCTTAAGAACCTCTTTGGATATTGCTGACAGCTCCTCACAATGGTCACTGACATCCTGAAGATCTTTTCTAAGCCTTCTGTTAGCCATCATCAGCCCCTCATTGATTTCTTGCATATGGTTCATCTGTTGTTTGTACTGCTTAATAATTTCCTGCAAGTTTTCTTTATCTAGATCAACTGACCTTCCTATCATGATCTCTTGTTCAAAACTGGGCATCTCAGGTAAAACAGCAGGAACATTAGGGTCTTTCAGAATACCTGCTTGCGTGAGTATAAGTTCATCTTCATCTTCCCATTCTTGATCTTCAACAGGAGGTACTTCAGCTTTTTCTTTCTGTTGTTGCTTTAAAAGTTCATTTCTGATTTCAAGGAATATAGCAAACAATTCCGACTCAGGCTGGCTTAACTCTTTTACAGACTATGATAATTCTTTTACTTTTGTAGGCTGAGAAGATGAATCTTTAACAAATGTTGTTTGCTTGTTTTTACTGCTCATTTTACCAATTTCTGGCTCTTCATTTGAGGAAGTATCATTCAATACAGTCTCCTGCTTGGAATTCAATTTAGGATTGAGCATTTTCTTCATATTCCATCTTAGTTTATTTGTTGGCCTGGTTTTAGGCCTGCAATATGGGGTTACAATCCTTTTCTTCTTCTTATTTGCTTTGACTGCTTTGATTTCTGAAGTGAAGAATTCTCTACAGGTTTTAGCATTGAATTCTACTTCAGCAATTGGCTGCTCCTCTTCCAATAAATATCCCTCATCATCAGACAGAATGGTGATGGGACTTCTCTGTTGGGTTTGAACCTCATTTTCTGGCATAGAAACCTTTTCTTCAACATCAGCTTTAATTTCCTTGGAAACTGCTGCTGGTGTCAACTGCTGCCTAGGCTGCAATTCTTCTGAAAACAATGAAAACCTGCCTGTAGTGCCAACTGAAAACACTTTGAGTTTACTGTCAACCTCCACATGATCTGCTACCTTCTCAGCTTTGATATCCTCCTTGTCTTCCAGTTTAGATTTTTGACCTAATTTTCTCATCATTACCTTCCCTTTGTCTGTTTGCCTCTTAGGCTGCTGATCTTCTTGTTTGACCTGAAAACCTGACCAGAAAAGAAAAAAGTCCCAAGTTTTACCTTCATGCTGCAAATCAGTGCTAATAATCAACTTAATTAGCCCATGATGAAAGATGGACTGAGAGGAATGGTCCATATGCCCTTTGACCCTACTAGCCATTTTCTGCAAGCTCTTGAATAAGAAGAATGGAAGGTTCATCTGAGACACCCCCACCATGTGTTGCAGAAATCTGAAGTGATACTTAAATACATAAGCATACCTGCCCTCACAAGTAATATAACTCTGCAAAATTCTGATTGGTTCAACCCATTCCTTTCTGAAATTTTGAATAAGGATGCCCTTACTCTAGTCTGGGGTGACATTTGGCAATAGATATCTCTGAGGATCAAAGCTAAAGGGTAGTTTCTTAAACCATAGTTCACCTTCATTCTTAATCCCTGAAGCTTCTGAACTCAACTCCATTGTCATCCTGAACTTAAGAGTGTCAAAGGTCACGATGTCATCTTTAAAGCATTGAGCAAACTTGCACGAAACTTGATCATTATACCCATCTATCTTCTTCCAAAATTCCATCCAACCAGCCTGTTGGAATAGTTCAACACACCCAAGGAGTTATTCAATCCAACCTACATCAGTAGGTTCTGCTCTATTTATCTTACCACTCTTACCCATCTGTCTCTAAAGGCTGGAAACTATCTGGCTTCTTGGGTTCAATTGATAACCTGGCAGGTGATGTTTCCTTTGCAAATCTCTCAGGTTTCAAAAAATAGCTCTCCTTAATGTTTTCTGACCGCTCCTTTTTGTTTTCTTAATGCAAGCTGAGTTTTATCACAGAAAACAAAACTTAGATCATTTGAAGTATTCAGACTCTTCACTGCAACTGAGGACTGTCACTCAATTTAGTTGTTCTAATGGCTGTCCATCTCTAGCATGTATTATTACCCCTGTGTATTAATACCAACATCAATTCTCCAACCTTTTTTGGTATCACCTGTCAACAATTTCTTCACAGTTAAGACTTTACAAATGTGATATCAATCATTGAATTCTGAATTTAACTGGAGATTGCTTGTGTGTTGGATGAGAAAAACAAAACAATCTACAATCTATTCACATTATGCTTCCTGTAGCCTTAGTATCGAAAATGACACTAGGTCTCCCTGCAATCTTAGTCATTCAGCTCATTTATCCCACTGTGTATAAGTATCAGATCTTTTTGTGAAATTTAAGTGCTAAAACATACACAGTTTTCAACCCAGACTCTTTCGAACTTCAACAAACGAATAGTTCAACATAGAGCTATTTTTCAGTCCTCCACTTCAACAGAACATCTCAAAATGGCTTAGGCGGTTATTTCTTCGGTCGAAATTTCATTTAAGAGCATAATTTATCATTTCCCCCAATCAATTTTTGCTAGAACGAACCTCACCAAAAAAGCCCCAAATTTTCAGTTATATTGGCTTATCGTGGAATACCTTTTAATTGATCCACTATAGTTTCTTTAAACCAGACTTCGATCTATTTAATGGCTGAACAGATGTCTTCCTGTGCTTGATTTGGTTACAGGTGTCCGAATAAAGAAGCCCTAATCTCCGGGTGACCTCCAAAAACCTCAACCGAGCTCTGAAATATCATTTGCGATTTTTTGGCCTAGAACACCGGTGCACTACAAGTTTTCAGCTTCAAAATAGAGATAGGGACTAACTATATTCTCATCAAAGTCGGTTTAAATGGCCATCTGTTACACTGAACTGCATTGGAAGTAATGATGACCATGATTTTCCTCATGATCTGAAAACACCTGTTCTTATGACAATTCCTGAGTCCACACATAGCAAACACCTCACAACATATGATTAGTCCCTCACCATTTGAAATCATGCCGAAATTTTGCTAAAAAATTGGAAAAATTGAAGGTCACGATATTCTTGTAGCGCGCCTTCATTATTTTTTCCCCTTTGCACTACAAGAATAATATTAACGCTGTTTTATCACTGTTTTACAGCTTTTAGGCATTTTGCATGGAGTTTAAAAGCTATTTGAGTAATGACTATGCTTAGAATATGCTTTTTGAATCCATCATTTGATATAATGACTTAAAAAACCCCTTCAAAATGTAAAAGATCAAAAAGTAAAGCAAAAATATAAAAGCCAAGCTCAAAATTTCACCTAACAACCAAAAATTCTCCTAAAAGGAACAAATAATCAAACTCAAAGCAGAAGAGTAACTTGAATTAAAATGCAAATCAAACAAAATTTAAAGAAACAAATCACTGACTTAACACACTCTTTTATATGTTGGTCATAATCATCTCATTCATTAAGACCAAAGTATTCAATATTTTATCATAGTATTTATATTTTTGGTATTAACTACAACTTAAAAATGTATTTAAGGTAGTGGTATTTGCATTAATACATCTTCTCTAATTCTTTGATATATACTATTAGTTTATTTAATTGTATTAATTTCTCATCACTTTGCTGGTTTATAATTATTTATTTATTCATTTTATTAATTTTAATGTTTATTTTTTTTTTAATTTCAATTTGAAGATGAAGGAGATCTTCTCATCTTCCATTGGATATGGATATGGAAGATGTCTTAACTTGAAAAATCAATTAACCTAATTCATTAAGTGACTATGAGGTCAATTAAGTGTATTTATCATTAAATCAATATAGTCTTAACCACATAGTACTAGCGATGAAGTTTAGTGTTCAAATTGAGAGAAAAGTAAAATAATTCCACCTATATAGACTACCCAATCAAGTGATCAAAATATCAAAATAACAATGAAGAAGTTTAGTGTTCAAATTCAAAGAAAAGTAAGATATGTCCACCTATATAGACTACCCAATCAATTGATCAAAATAATCCCAATCAAGTGATCAAAATATCAAAATAACCATGATAAAGTTTAAGTTTAGGGTTCAAATTCAAAAAAGTAAGACATGTCCACTTATATAAACTACCCAATCAATTAATCAAAATATTCCTTTAAAAAGATTGTCTTTCCACAAAACAAAATACTTTTATATATAAATTTAGTATCTAATTAAATTAAATTATTATTTTAATATAAATAATAAGAAACTAGATAACCTAACTTTAAAAACAACCCTCAAAGTTAACTTAGTTGAGTAACTTACACCATATAATGTTCATCCATAATCAAAATTTACTTAGTTAATGGTCCAATTTAAAATCAATGAATGGGAAATTATGAATTATATTTAATTAGAATGTAATCATTATTATATTCATGAGCTCTGATTTAAAACAATACTATTGTTTTAGAAAAGCTAAATTCTAATACTGAAATTAGTGTTTTTATGGAAATAAATAAAAATCTAAAAACTGAAACATATGTTTCTTTTTTTTTGATAAATATAGTAATGCTACGGGCCGACGTTCACACTAGCGGGGTGGAAACACGGAAAGAAATATCAACTTACATATATCGTTATAAGTGAGTGTGTATTAGGGTCTGAAAATATTCTTTGTATGAAGGAGTATGAAATAATGCCCAAGGACAGGGCGACTTCAATAAGCAATCGAAATTTTAATGGCGCGAGGAGAGGAGGAGGAAATAATAATATTGGCATATAGTTAAACACAACAAACTAGGGGGCAATGAAGGGGAGCACAGTGCGAGCATTAAATAGGGATGGTGGACGACAAGAAGAGAAAAAGGAGACAAAACTGTACATATCAAACTTAGACAAAAATGTCTATGTAGGAGATATCTGGGAATTGTTCGACCAATTTTGGAATTTGAGGCGTTCCACACTTCATCACGACGAGAATGGGCGCTTTCAGGGAACTGCAGAGGTTGAATATGGCAGCAGAGAGGAGGCATTAAGGGCGATGGAAAGCTACAACATCATGCCACTCGACGACAAAGCCATGAATATCCAGATAGTGGGAGACTTAGCAGCAGCAGATGAAGGGACAGTGAGTGTGTTCCAACGCCTGGGTGGAGTAGTTCAAACGACAAAAATAGGAATCACTATATCCCGGCCACTAGTTACAGGAATATAGCTGCAGACCAGGGGAGAGTGAGCGTGTTCCAGTGCTTGGGTGGAGTAGTTCAGAACAACAAAAACAGGAATCGCTATATCCCAGCTACTAGTTCCAGGATTATAGCTGGAGATCAGGGGAGAGTGAGAGTGTTCCACCACCTGGGTGGAGTAGTTCAGAATGACAGAAACATGAATCCCTATATCAGTACACCACCACCCTAGATCAGTCGACACAGGTCAATCAATTTTCATGTCAGAGGGCGGATCAAACCTTGACATCATAGAAGATGATGGGAATTATTTTGTAAATGCGGTGCAATGTATTTGAGGCAATCTTTAGCTGATGCATTGGACACAATAACAAACACAATTTCCAATGCCCAAGGAGCTCTGTACAACATTAGCTCGTACAGAGAATCCAGGAGGCAATAATACTCTGATGTTTTGAGCTATAAAGACATCAAAGACTTAAAGATTACAAAATACCAATTATTTTCATTATTCCAGCACCATAGCACCGGATTGGTTCCACCCACTAGTCGAGCACACATTTCCATAGACTGGTCCATGGAACCAAATATAAAGGCCAATTGGATGGATCGTTGGTATATGGTCTTCGATGAAGACCCTCATGGGAATAGGGACATCCCATTTTATTTTCTTAGGAAGTGGTATGCAGAATTCATCCTAGGGAAACATGTTAACTATTTCAATATCTTAGGATTCCAAGTTGTTGGTCATGGGATGCCCTAAGATAGGGAAGGGGCTAAGACGAATCCTAACCGTGTGCCATTCCTTCCACGGACACCAAAACCCCCTCGGCTATATCCTCTTCAGGTCCTATGATTGAGGATACACAAGAAGCCTTATTTGACTTTGCAGATACATTGCTTCAGCATGGGACTAATGTCCAAGGCGATGTAGCCCAAGGGGTTGGCACTTCTAAGGCCTTCCCATCGCACAGTAAGGATCCATCTATAGATCACAAACATCTACAGATCACAAAGGAGATGTAGAGCATTCAGAGCGTCATGTTACTCCACACCCTTGCACATCATGTGGAGGCATATGATATGGCCCTGCTTCAGACTTTCAGGATGACGGATTACTTTGATTTGTAAGTAAAACTCATTATTTTCATATTATATTTTTTTTCATATCACAAATTTCAATTGGTTTGCAATTTATTTCTATTTAATTATCTAACAAATTATGTGAACAAATATATAGTTGGTGTCCCATGGCAGACCAAAGTTGCATAGTCCGCCAATCAATGTTGAGAACATTGATGTTGCTATCAACATTTCATATGGGTTTGGTTCTTCACCATTAGCGGTAAGAACTATACTTGTTAATTTGTCAACTTTATTTACATATTTATAGTAGATATTGTAACATTCAATACATCCTAATTTTGATACAACATGTTTTATGTAGGTTGATCAGGATGAGTACATTGAATCCTAGCCTAGTTCCTCTCATGCAGAGGTAGATTCCCAGACACAGGTATTATTTTAAATATGCTTTTAATTATGTTTCGCTTTCTTTGGAAAAATAATTTTTCGTCCATCATGTATATGTCTCATTTTTTTTTGTATTATATGACATTGACATATGTTACATTATGCAGGAATCCATTGAGCCATTGGTGCTTGAAGAGCACCAAAGCAAGGTTGTTGCCGACCCACCTATTCCCCCTTTCTAGGTACATGTATGTTTCGCTTTATTTGAAAACATCATTTTACGTCCATGTAGTATATATGTCTATGATTCTTTTTATTATCTAAATTTGACATATGTTATTTTATGCAGGCTTCTATTGAGGAATCGATGCTTGAAGAGCACCATATTGATGACCCACCTATGATGAGCCAGCAGGTACGTTTATGTATCGCTTTCTTTTAATTGTGATTTTAATGATTCAACATGTACTTTTTAAATTTTTTGAAATTTTCTAATTGTATGTTTATATTTTTGTACGTAGGAATGTGAGTTTGATAAATATGTCCAAAAAGTGAGCTTCTTCACTAGTACAAGTATACATCATTTTCTCTCATTTCTAGTTAATCGATCCACTAGTTACACACCTCCTCACGTCCCCCAAGTATATTTATACATTGCAACTCTTGCTTATATTTCTTTTTGTACATGCAAGTATCTTTTTCCTTGTTTCCCCCATTGATATGTCTCTTTTTCTTTGTATTATCTGAAATTGACATATATGTTACTTTATGGATGAATCTATTGAGACAGTGGTGCTTGAAGAGCACCAAAGCGAGGTTGTTGTCGATCCACCTCTGACAAGCCAGCAGGTAATTTTATGTATCGCTTTATTTGTATGTTTATGTATGGATTTCCCTGATTTGGTGCTTTCTCTTTGTACACTTTTTTAGGTTTATGTATCACTTTGACATATGTTACTTTATGCAGGAATCTATTGAGACCGTGGATCTTGAAAATCACCAAAGCGAGGTTGTTGTTGACCCACCTCTTCACCCCCGCCGGGTACATGTATGTTTCGCTTTCTTTGAAAACATAATTTTCCGTCCATGTAGTATATATGTCTATGATTCTTTTTATTATTTGAAATTGACATATATGTTACTTTATGCAGGATTCTAGTGAGGCACCAGTTCTTGAAGAGAACCAAATCGATGACCCACCTTTGATGAGCTAGCAAGTATGTTTATGTATCGCTTTCTTTGTACATTTGTGTATCGCTTTCTCTGATTTGGTGCTTGAAGAGACCCAAATCGGTGACCCATCTCTTCCCCCCCAATGTACATGTATATTTGTTGACATTGGAATATATATATTTTTTATGCAGTTTGATAGTGAGCAAGTGGTGCTTGAAGAGAACCCAATCATGGTTGCTACTGGTGAGGCACCATGACCCACCATTACTTACTCACGTACATTAAGTAAAAAATTTATATTGGTTTTCGAATTTGAACAAATGTACATAGAATTTTTATAGGTTGGTAAACTAACTTGCAAAATTTGGTTTTTCTGCAATCTCCACTGATAAGACCTAACCCTCTTATTCAGTGATGGGAATCACCAATGAGCAATCAGAAAAGAAAGCTAGACTTCTCTGGAAAGGGGGGATAACCAGAATAAATGTATAGGGGGGATACATAGATGTAACTTTTTGTTTTCATAAACACAGATGTACATTTTGATCCACTATTTTGTATTATGTCCATGTGGAAGGCCAATTTTTGTAACATTATTTCTATACATATATAATATAAAGCAAGGTTCAAATTTATACATATATGGTTGACTTGATCTTGGAACATGATATGGTTGAATTGATCTCAGAACATGATATGTCTGGTTCACCTATGTGATATAATGATATGTGTGGTTCACATGTGTGCTAACTTATGAAATTCCAATACTTAAAGGAATAATTTATGACTCGTCAACTTTTTAACATTATGGCTATCCTCAACTTTTTAACATCATAACCATACCATACACTACCTAAATTACATATACACTAACATCATAACACTAAGTCATGCATGCATGTGTAATATACCATATCATACCCTACAATACCCTATGATACTAACATCATACCATACTAACATACAATAACATACCCTGCAATACCCTATGATACTAACATCATACCATCCTAACATATAATAGCATACCCTACAATACCCTATGATACAAAGATCATACCATACTAACATACAATAATATACAATAACATACCATAACATAACATACTAACATCATACCATACTAACATACCATACCATACCCTAAAATCCTAACATCATACCCTACAAACCCTAGTTGGTTTTCAATATGTACACATACATCCATGTGTTTTTAGTTCCATCTCATAACTTGTAAAGAGGTCACTAAACCATAGTTCCATGTCATAACTTGTCAACCCTAGTGATAGGATGCAAAGTGGTGTTCATGAAACCCTAGTTGGTTTCTAATTTGTACATGTCCATGTGTTTTTCGTTACGTCTCTTAACTTGTAAAGGGGTCACTAAGCCCTAGTTCCATCTCATAACTTGTAAATTGCTCACTAAACCCTAGTTCAATGTCATAACTTGTCAACCCTAGTGATAGCATGCAAATTGGTGTTCATGAAAGCCTAGTTGGTTTCCAATTTGTACATGTCCATGTGTTTCTAGTTCTATCTCATAACTTGTAAATTGCTCACTAAACCATAGTTCCATGTCATAACTTGTCAACCCTAGTGATATCATGCAAATTGGTGTTCATGAAAGCCTCGTTGTTTTCCAATTTGTACATGTCCATGTGTTTCTAGTTCTGTCTCATAACTTGTAAAGAGCTCACTAAATGCTAGTTCCATCTCATTATTTGTTAACCCATGCAAAGTGGTGTTCATGAAAGCCTAGTTGCTTTCCAATTTGTACATTTCCATGTGTTTCTAGTTCCCTATCTTAACTTGTAAATTGCTCACTAAACCCTAGTTCCATGTAATAACCTGTCAACCCTAGTGATATCATGCAAAGTGGTGTTCATGACACCCTATTTGGTTTCCAATTTGTACATGTCCATGTGTTTTTAGTTCTGTCTCTTCACTTGTAAAGAGGTCACTAAACCCTAGTTCCATCTCATAACTTGTCAACCCTAGCGATAGCATGCAAATTGGTGTTCATGAAAGCCTAATTGGTTTCTAATTTGTACATGTCCATGTGTTTCTAATTCCCTCTCTTAACTTGTAAAGACCTCACTAAACCCAAGTTCCATCTCATTATTTGTCAACCCTAATGATAGCATGCAAATTGGTGTTCATGAAAGCCTAGTTGGTTTCCAATTTGTACATGTCCATGTGGTTTTAATTCCATCTCATAACTTTTAAATTGCTCACTAAACCCTAGTTCCATGTCATAACTTGTCAACCCTACTGATAGCATGCAAATTGGTGTTCATGAAAGCCTGGTTGGTTTTCAATTTGTACATGTCCATGTGTTTCTAGTTCCGTCTCATAACTTGTAAATTGCTCACTAAACCCTAGTTCCATGTCATAACTTATTGTAATGTCCCTGACCCTCCGACCGGCGAAGAGGACGCTAACATGGTGTTAACCATCCGAGCTAAGAGCCCCATGAACGTGGATATATATATATATATATATATATATATATGAAAGGCTGAAACAAAATTCTTTGAACTAGAACATGCATGCATGATTATTTATCATTCAGCGGAAGAAAACATACGTTCATACAAGAATTCAACATGTTCATCTTATTCATTAACAGTAAATATAATTGCAGAAGTAAAATAAACAAGATTACTTATCTTATAAAGAATTCATTCTGCAGCCAGCTACGTCACTGCAACATTCCACCCAACCATAGGCCAGCGTGTTCCTTAATCTCTCAGCAACGCTGCCACCCCTGAGCTGGGCATGATCCTCTAAGGAATAATGAACAAGAAAGCTTACACATAGCCAAGGATACTCTAAACACAACCAAGCCAACACAGTTGGGTTTATGAGGCCATCCACAAGATTTCCAAGCCAACTTGTCAGGTTTATTAGGCCATCAGGAAGCTGGGAAAGGCTAAATGCTAAGCTGGTGAGCCCATTACAGAGCTAGGAACACCTACACTAGAACTAGCCTTACTTCTAAGACACCCACATACACCCAACACAAGGAATTAGTCCCTTCTCTGCTACATAGTCCCTCAGGCCCTGACTTCGCTTCCAGTGCTATTCAGGGGTTGTGGAGAAGAAAGTCAGCCCTCTATCCCTGTTGGTGTGCTCTCCAACACACCAGGTTTATCAAGCAAGCCAAGCCGTCATCCCTACTCCATAACAGTCTAAAGACCAATCAATGCATACACACAGTCACACAAGTGATTCACAGCTTGGGCAAGGAAAACAAATCCTGAGTCACTTTAGCCCTATCATGGCCAAAACAACTCCCAAAACAATCTATAGCAGCCCCCAAAATGTAAAGGAGACCACAGCAAACACAACCCACAAAACATGGAGAGAAGAAAAAGAAAAAACAGCGGCCCGTTTTGAACAATGAAGTCATAGGGGAACTTAAACAGCCCGAAGATGGAAATAAAAACAAAGTTCACAGCTGAGCAGAGGAAAAAATATGTACAAGACACAAATTGGTAAGGAAAAACATACACATGAAATAAAACACAAATGGCCCTTCATAGGGAAATCATGGGTAAAACTGAACAAATGGCCCCCAGCTTGCTCTCTGTGGAAGACACGAATACCCATTGAAAACAACTCCCTCTCCTGGTTGCATGAGACCAAACAGAGAAGAATCCTGTGCCTAAGACATAGGTCATTTTTTTCCTAGGTGAGAATGAGAAATTCCCCCTATGCGTGAAGATGAGCCAACAATGGAGAGAAGACATAGTAGTGGAGAGAGTGGAGAGTCTGCCAGAGTGATGGCGGTGGTTTTTTCTTTCCATCGTGAGGTCAACCCGCTGGTGGAGTGTGCATGTGGGCAAGGACTGACAGTCCTGCCACACTCCACCCCCAGCCATAACTGCCTCAACTACTCAGCAGGTCATTAAAATGGTATTTGGATAAGACAAGGTGGTGACACATGGCTTTTTCCCCATTGGTTCATGGTTTGACATTCCCCCCCCCTTACACTACTACATTTCGATCCAAAATCCGATGGTGCATGGATTTCTCTTTTTAAACTTACCAAAAATCACAAAGATACATTTTTTTTTGTAAATGTGGCCACAAGCGTCGGTTAAGCGATGGATATTTTCATAACCGTTTGTTAAGCGACGATGTGTTAGTAAGCGTCGCTTAAGCGACTGTGTGTTAGTAAGCGTCGCTTAAGAGACAACGCCTTTAATCGATCAACTATTTAACATGGAAAGCACCGTCACATATCCGATGCTTAGGTTCATTTCCTACACACACTCATATAAATAGATGTAGGCCTAGGTTCATTATCTCACACACTCACTCTCGCACTTATCTCTTAGACAAGAAATGCGAAATTCCTAAGGGTTTTTTTTTTGGCCTTGTGCTTTTGTGGGGATCTTCCCACTTGGTCTTTCTCTTTGGTGAATTCTCTCTTGAAGTATCTCTTTGTTAATAATTTCTTGGTTTATGGTTTGGTTTTTGGCCTTGTTCCTTTGTGGGGATCTTCCCACTTGGTCTTGGATTTTGGTCTTGCTCTTTAGTGACTTCTCTCTTGAAGTATCTCTTGGTTAATTTCTTGGTTTAGGGTTTGGTTTTTGGCCTTGTGCTTTTGTGGGGATCTTCCCACTTGGTCTTGGATTTTGGTCTTTCTCTTTGGTGACTTCTCTCTTGAAGTATCTCTTGGTTAATTTTTAATTGGTTTATTCTTGGTAAATCTTTCTTGGATAAACTTTGTTCTCTTGTGTTAGGGTTTTATACCCTCACTTAGGGTTTTCTCTTGTGGATTTGGCTTTGACTCTTGTGGAAAAAAAGATTCATCATATACTTGGTTTTGTCTTGAGTTAGGGTTTACCCTCACTTAGGGTTTTCTCTTGTGGATTTGGCTTTGACTCTTGTGGAAAAGAATATTCATCATATACTTGGTTTTATCTTCAGTTAGGGTTTACCCTCACTTATAAGGTTTTGCTCTTGTGGATTTGGCTTTGACTATTGTGGAAAAGAAGATTCATCATATACTTGGTTTTGTCTTGAGTTAGGGTTTACCCTCACTTAGGGTTTTCTCTTGTGGATTTGGCTTTAACTCTTATGGAAAAGAAAATTTATTATATACTTGATTTTGTCTTAACTAGTTAGGGTTTACCCTCAGTTAGGGTTTGCTCTTGTGGATTTGGCTTTGACTCTTGTGGAAAAGAAGATTCATCATGATATAATTGGTTTTGTCTTGAGTTAGGCCGGTTTACCCTCACTAATTAGGGTTTTCTAGGGATTTGGCTTTGACTGTTGTGGAAAAGAAGATTCATCATATACTTGGTTTTGCCTTGAGTTAGGGTTTACCCTCACTTAGGGTTTTCTCTTGTGGATTTGGCTTTAACTCTTGTGGAAAAGAAGATTCATCATATACTTGGTCTTGTCTTGAGTACTTAGGGTTTACTCATGTGGATTTGGTTTTAACAATTGTGGAAAAGAAGACTCATCACATACTTGGTCGTGTCTTGAGTTAGGGTTTACTCATGTGGATTTGGTTTTAACCATTGTGGAAAAGAAGACTCATTATATACTTGGTCTTGTACTCTTGATTTAGGGTTGACTCATGTGGATTTGGTTCTAACCCTTGTGGAAAAGAAGACTCATCATATACTTGGGTTTGCTCGTACTTTGTTCTTAGGGTTTGAGTAATAAAATGCCACGTAACAATAATGTTACAGGTCATCAAGATCCAGAACAAAATCGACAATTGCTTGCTAGGTTGTGGGATGGAGTGGAAAGAAGGGGTGATGGAAAATGTTATTGTCCTTGCAGTCTATGTAGGGGATTTAATAAGAGAAGGTTACTGATCGCAACAGCTAGAAAACATTGTAGGGAACATGGACATGTTGAGGGGGGGCATGAATATCATCCATTGGTAAGTCAATATAATTCATGATTATATATCATGCGGTCTTTATATTGAGAGTTTTTGTAATTGTATATTGTATCATTTTTATTTTTGTTACTTAATCGACATGACTAACATTGTTTGTTTGATGTTTTAATTGTAATTATAAAGCAAGGGCCTCCTAGGGCTGTTTCGAAGATGGAGAATGTGGTAATTGCGGAACAACTAGCGCAGGAGGAATGCCAATATACAGGTTCTACGAATACTGATCATGATCAAGTTAATGATGATATGGAATTAGACGATGATCATGACAATAACATAATTGAGGATGAAGGTGCAAATACATTAATCAATGATTCATTTAATGTTAGAATGGAATATGATCAACATCATGCACCGCCAACTGATGACTTTGAAGATCTTCATGATTTACCTACACTTGAGAAGGCAGACGAACCGTTTTTTGAAGGCTCCCGCATAAGTGTTCTCTCTGCTGTGTTGCTGATAATGAACTTGAAGGTTATGAATGGTTTTTCAAACACAGCCATCACACTGGTGTTAAGGTACGTATGTGATTATATGTTTCATCAATCGCATATATATGATTTGATTTATGTTGCTATAATATTTGTATTGGTATACGTACTTCATCATAAAAATAATAAGGATGTATTTGTTGTTGTTAATATTATGCTCTTCAAATATTTATATTAACCATTTTTTTTAAATTTGTTGTAACAGCTTGATAGGTGAATATTTGTTACTGCCATCAAATAAATTACCTCGCACATACCAAGATTTAACTTCCATCATGAAATATTTTGGAATGGAGTATCAAGAAATTGATGCATGTCCTAATGATCATATTTTATATTATAATCAGTATGAGTTTGCAACAGAATGACCTATATGTCATAGTAGTAGATACCGAAAAGATCAAGTAACCAAAAAGGTGTCTTGTAAGGTTCTTTGTTATATTCCCATTATTCCACGCTTGCAATGACTATTTAGGTGCAAAAACATAGCACAATTTATGGATTACCATGCACGGAATAGAAGTGGAGATGATATTCTTTAAATTCCCGCAGATGGTTATGCATTTACAAACGTGGAAGAAAAATGGCCACACTTTAAAGAAGAACCTCGTAGTTCTAGGCTTTCTTTGGCATCGGATGGTGTCAATCCATTTGCAGAGATGCGATCTACTCACTCGGTCTGGCCTATTTTTGTTATCAACAATAACATTCCTCCATGGATGTCAATAAAGAGGGAGCATATAATGTTGGCAATGATTGTTCCAGGTATAATTTGTACTTTAGAACAATGTTTTTTTAATACATTAGTATTTAATTTGTCATGAAGATCAATATTGTTGCATATTCATGTCATATATATATTTCATTTACTTATATGTATTGTATTTGTTGTTTTCTTTTAGGTAAGTATTTAGTTAAAGATATGAATGTATATATCGAGCCTCTTGTTGATGAACTACTTAAGCTATGGAATGGTGTCACTATGTATGATGTCTCTAGACCAGTAGGGAAAAGGGAATTTCAATTCCATGCAATGATTTCCTGGACAATTCACGATGCTCCAGGGCTAACACATTTTTGTGGTCTTCAAACAAAGGGAAAATTTGCATGTCCAGTTTGTGGTCCCAAGATGAAATCTCGTCATTCAAAGAGTTTGTCAAAGGAAGTGTTTGATGAGTATACGCACTTCCTCTCTAAGAATCATAGGTATCGAACTATCAAAAAAACATCTTTTTAATGGGAAAGAGGAGACCACATTAAAACCACAAAGAATGACACCTCACATATGGAAGTTGCAATATAATAGAAATCATCAAGGTACGATTCAATTTGTCTATCTTATATATTCATATTTATCATCTCTTATATGTACTTTTTAATGTTTTATTTTGGATTATATTAATTTTTTTTACTGTAATATACGGAATTTTAATCTCTTTAACTTATATATTGATTACTGATGGTCTGCATGAACATCATGAAGGTGTAAATGGGCTTCCATGAGGAATGAAAAGTTATCCCAAACAATTTAGTAGGTTGCCTTACTATGAGCACTTACTAGTTGTTCATTTGTTTGATACAATGCATATCGGAAAGAATGTAGCTGAAACACTATGGCGAATATTAGACGGAAGGAGTGACAAAGAAAAAATTGTCAAAATTTGCAATGACATTCATGAATCCAATCATGCAATGAAAGATATCATTGAAAATTTAAACAACGATGGAGACCAAATTAATATAAGGTCACTTCCATGGTTATTGACTGAGCAAAAAAACAATGCGGTAAAATAAGTGATACAAAAAATGAAATTTCCCATAGGATTTTGTTCGAACATAAAGAATATCTTGACAAGGAAAGGTGATTTTGGCGGGGTAAAAACGCATGATTGGCATATCTTCATTAAGGTAATTATATTTCTTGTATATATATTGGTATATTACAATACTACATGTTTTTGGTTTGCTTTTTTGCTTAATTTTGAAAAATATATTGATGAGACGTGTTCATTGTTACAGTATGTTCTACCTGTATCTCTCCTAGACAACTTTGACAATAATGTCAAACAGGTCATATATGATCTTGGAAAATACATGAGGTAATTAGAAACAATATTTTTCATGCATCATCATGTAATTTGTTTAATTCATTGTATAAATTATATGAATTGACATTTGTTTTAATCAATCATGTAGATTTGTACTACAATGTTAAATTTTCGTTGTTAAATGATATCATTATTTTCTTGCTTTACATGTAGATGTTTGTCATCTAAAGAAATCCACAAAGAAGATATAAAGTATTGGAAGAGAGAAATTCCTCATTTAATGTGTCAAATGCAGAGATTTCTACCTTCGGCATTTTTCAATACACAAGAACACTACCTCATACACCAAGTTGAGGAGATTGAAATGTGTGGACCTATACACGCAAGGTCCATGTCGATGGTTGAGAGGCACTTGAAATTTATGAAGGCTTTAGTTAGACAAAGAGCACGTCTAGAGGGTTCTATGGTGGAGGGATATATGGTATTTCAGGCCATGGTGTATATTGTTGAATATCTTCCAGGGTTGATGTTTATTAAGACAGAATTAGATCGATGCATTGGTGATCCAAACTCCACTAAGAAATTAGAAGGAGAGTACCTGATGGGGAAAGGTAAACCGAGGAAGGTCAAAGGTAATTATTAAATGGTGTTATAGATTAATATTAATGTTAATACATTTTAACAATATCGTACATAATTATTTCATTTTTAATATTCATTAATTATATGCATTATTAATATTTATAATGTTACACTGTGTTAAGTAATTATAAATTTCTGAGTTGATTTATGTAATTTTATTTTCATGCAGTTGGTCGCGAGTGGGATGCACTACATGTGTACGTCGTAAACAATCTTGATTGGATGAAGGTATGGATTGAACGATGTAATCAATATGGTCAAGGACTATCATGGGAAGGTGTAGCTTCATTGGTTAAAGAAGCACATCGCAATGGAGATGGCAATCTAACATAAAGGGAAATCAATTTAGCATATGGTTTAAAAGATAAATAGGTAAGCATGATATTATAAATATAAGCCATAATATTTTTAATTACGTCGATATTCATGTTCATCTTGATGAATTTCATTTTATTTGCATACTTTAAGAACATAAAATACTTACTATCAATTGCAGGTAAAACACCACAAGGCTATGTGGTGCAACGGTCATAAATATCGCATTAAAAAGTTGGATGAAACAAAGAAAACATGTGATTCTAGGATAAGTATAGTCTTTGAGGTCACTAATGTTTCATCTAGAAGGGACAGACGTCCAGAATTGTCAGAAAATCGATATTATGGATATTTGGAAGATATCATTGACTGTGATTTTAAATCATTCAAAATAATTCTTTTTGTTGTGAAATGGTACAAGCTACGATTGAATCGATTTGATCCCGATAGAACTATTATTGAACATGCTAATTAATTTACCATGGTCAATACAAGGTTGCTTGAGTCACAAACGTCAGAGCCCTATGTTCTTCCAAGTCAATGTGAACAAGTATTTTACTCAGAAGTTCCTGGTAGACAGGGTTGGTCGTTTGTTATTAGACATGATCCAAGAGGAAGGTCGATAAAGTATAATATTGTAGAGGAATCTGAAGATGGTGTTGAAGAAGAAGGTGATCATGTAGAGGATCAACATGAGTTGGATGTTGATGATCATAGTGTTACGCAGGAGGATGTTGAAGAGTTAGTTGAAGCAGATGATGTTAGAGACAATGTTCATGATGAAGATGATATTGACGATTATCATTTTATTGAAACTAACAATGATGACGATGATGATATAGCCTTTAATCCTTA
>LPNX010965221.1:209377-273366 GCA_001517045.1 Pseudotsuga menziesii | reverse complement strand
CTTGTCATTCTCCTTGGTTTGAAAAGTTGAAAAATTGAATGTACCATGGATACTTTTTATATTTGATGATATAAAGGACATTTTTTCGCGGTTAAAATAGAAAAATTATGCTCATAAACAATTAAAAACCACCTAAACAACACACCAAACTTTGCAATACAATTCCCCATTGGTGGTCCTATATATGGTCCGGGTTCCAATTTCTATTGAATTTCAGTGCCCGATTCCGATGGCTTGTATAGTTCATAGGAATTCAACCTTATAATTTCCTTTCCATCCCAGATTCTGAGTCCATTGATGATCCTACGGTTGATTTGTCTGTTTCCTGTTCCGATTCAGATTACTGTACAGATCCATTTTCTCCTTAGTTTGATGAATCTCTAGCAATCCTATTTCTGTCCCAAGTTCCTTTCCCTATTGTTCCATCCATTGACCGTTCTGTGGAGTCGTCGAGCAATCCCCGGAGGGGGAGGCTCGGTGTGTCCAGTTCCTGTTCTATTTTGAGGACTAATCATTTGACCGAGCTGGACGAGGGTAAATTGTTTATCCCTAAATTGAGGATACTTTTTTAGGGCATGATTTTCCTCATCTTCAATAGGTAGGATAGAGGTGGCTAGAGCTTTGGTAGGGGTTTAAGAAGCAAAGTAGGTAGAAGGAGCAGTCTGTCGTTTCAATTTGGAGCAGTCCGTCATTTCGTCGATTTGGAGTAGTCCACCATTTTGATTTGGAGAAGATTCAGTCCGCTACCATTCCATTCCAAATGTCTTCAGTAAGTGACATTGAGCTATTTTGATTTGGTTCTGCTCTCATTTACACATCTTCCATGTGTTCATATAAGGATAAAAAATCATCAACAGAATCAACCAAAAACCTTTAAATAGTCTCACCACCGTAGGCCCTTACCCTTTTGTAAGAAGAGAAGCCTTACCCTTCTTTTCCCATAAACCTTCCTTTACCCTTTTGCCGGTGACCAGGAGCTCCTAGCTTGTGTGAATAGATATTGTACTAGTAATCCACTGGTATTCCAAGTATAGGTGTTAAAAATAACAACCATTAGGTAAGTGATATGTTCTATACAATAGTTTAGTTTCTTACAGTAAGCTCTATCATACCAGGAAACAGTGGTAACCAAATCTATGAACACTCAAGATGTATAAGTAATATGCCACTACTAATTCCATGGAAGCTAATATTATCTTAATAAGGAAAGTAGTCTGTCGGAATGGAGTAATGATTGAACGTAGTATATAGATTTTACATATATGAACTGAACAGAACATCTGTATCTAATGGATTAAAAAACGTGTCTGCCTATCCATCCACCATCCATTGGTTCACATCTTGCATTCTTGTTAGTTGGCACCTCCTTGCTTGTCATGCATGGATAAGTTTTTAGGGTAATTGGTACACCTCACTCTGGAGACTACACATCATCCGTGCCCTCTGCTCACACCGGCCAGCAGCATCAGCATCAGATTCCAATCACAGTATCCATATAGAGATTCTTGTATAGATATGTATAGAGATGTATATCGATCTAGAGATGTAGGGATTTAGAGAGATTTCTATTTATGAAGGGATTTTTGTGATAGGTTCCAAGGTTATAGGTGAACGGATAAGAGGAGTTCTGTGGTTCCTTCGATTCATCTACAACATGTAGCAAAACACTCTCCATGTGTCATAGAAACTGTATGAAAAGTTATGAATAAAAATCCATGCTTGTGGGATTCAAAGCCCATTTTTATGTGCATAAAAAACCGTAAGAATGTGTGTGTAAATGTGCTTATGGATTAGAGAAGTGATGAAGCCCTCCAAGAGATGTATTTTTCTCCTAGTTCATGTTGAAAATGTATGGGTCGGCCTTATGTGTTCTAAGAAACCTCCAAGAGAGGGTATAAATAAACCATAAAAGCACCTCATTTCATAGTAAAATCATCAAGTCTATTCTAGTGAACATCTTGTTGAGAAAAGGAGCATGTGAAAGAAGTTGTTTTCTTGGGTTTTATGGTTTTACTATCTCTCTTCAACCTTTCTATGTTTGGTTAGGGTTTCTCTACAAGGGGACCTGCTTTTGGTATTAGGGTTTTGGCATGGTTTGGGGGTAAAGTGCTAAATATTTGGATTAGTTATTGTGCTATGGGATGAGGATAATGCTTTTGCAAAAACATTCTTAAGAAGACCTACATGCTTTATGTTGAGATGAAAAATCAATCCTCTTATTGAGCTAGGGTCTCCCTATAAGGAAACCTATTTTGTATCAGGGTTTTTTGCATTATCTCTTGGGTAAAGTTCAAACATTTTTGCATGATAGAATGAGCCATAAGGAGAGGATCACAATGATTCCAAAAGGTTTAATAAAGGATCTATATTTTATCTGCTAGCTGATTTTTCTATGCGCTTGTTGAATTAGGGTTTTTCGCTATAAGTGAGGTTGTTTTGCATGAAGTTTTTGGGCATGATTTCAGGGGAAGAGTTGCTGATCAGTTACAATTTGAATTGGATAGATACATATGTATATACTTCAGGAGTGGTACATATAACATTTCACAAAACATGTAATCTTTATGTTATCAATTTCGCAATATGTTTTCCATTAATTTTTTTTTAAATATGTTTTTAAATAAGATTTTCCCCATGTATTGGTTTCAGTTCGAAATTAATGTTTTTAATTACTTTTTTTGCAGTCAATTGATCGGGGCAAGTCCCTAATGGAGCCTGAGAGGCCGACACCCCCCTATAGGAGACAGGTATATATACCACATTTTTACTTACTTGCTTCTTTAGAAAGTACATTTGTTTAATTATGATATCAATGTGATCAATATTTAAATATGTTTTTAAATAAGATTTTCCCTGTGTATTGGTTTCAGTTCAAAATTAATGTTTTTAATTACTTTGTTGCAGTCAGCTGATCGGGACAAGTCCCCAATGGATCCTGGGAGGCCGATACCCCCCTATAGGCAACATGTATATATACCACATTTTTACTTACCTGCTTCTTTCGAAAGTACATTTGTTTAATTATGATATCAACATGGTCAATATTTTGTTTGTAGGCTGAGGGTCGAGGCAAGAGCTCCATGACAGATGATATGTCGACGGATGTTAGCACGCCATGTTCATCGGGTCATGAGCAAGTATATAGCACGTTGTGAATTTCAGAAACTGTATTTATACATATTTATGTTATCTAATTATATTAATGATTTCAAATTGATATTAATGTTTTCTATTTTTATGTCGGATGATACTTATCTATAGACGGATCCGAAGGATATGGATTTGGGGCACATCCTTGATGATGTTGACCTCAAGAATTCAAAGAATATCCAGGATGCAGTTCAAAAAGCAAAAACAAAATTAAATCAGGAGGTCGTCAATCTGTTTATATCGGATCCGCAAATGACGCAGGATGAGACTCAAGCAAAGATAGATCGTGTGTTGCTTAAAGTAAAGCACTTGGATGTAAGCTACAAACTCTTTAATTATAAGTCTATTCCAAATGAAATTTTTTTTCCTATTCATATATGAGTAACTAAAATATTATTTGTTTCTACAGGAATATTTTTTCCCCGGTGAGAGGCATGCTGATACCATTGAGCATGACACCCCCTTCGTCACTGGTCATGTATAGTTTTCGTTTGGCCATTTGAAAACAAAAAATGAGACACCCCAGACGGAACATGAGAGTGTCGATGAGGATCAGGGGCATGAGAGTGCCGGCGAGGATCAGGGGCCGGTACATGGAGAAGAGCATGACTTTGATGCTGCCGTCCCAGCATTTCCTGGATCTTTTCGTGTCACTAGCACAGGAACATTTGAGACTACTTTTTTGGTGGATGAAGATCTCATTCCCTACAAGATGGAGAAGATTCCAGGTACTATTTACAGAATGTTTTAACTATATATTATAATTTTATTGGAATGTAATTATGCATCATTCTTTTTACACTAATTAACACATACTCGTTTTTGTACGAAATGATGTCTTTGATAAACATATTAAAGATTGGTCTTTAGAGCTGTTTGGGTCCACTCTCTGCACATGGTGGAATCGACAGAGTAAATTTTTGAAAGATGAGCTTATTGCTCACTTGGTTGGGTTTTTCGGTGCTGAAATCTTCAACCGAAAAAAGGTTCTCGAAAAAGATGGCCAACATTTACATTATGTACGGGAGGGATATCGGAACAACTTAGCAATTAATCCAAAGTATGAGAACCCTCCGATGATTCCAACAAGGGAGTGGAAAGGCTTGTTGGATGATTCAAGGGAGAAAGCTACGAAAATAGCGGGCAAGCCAGTACTCGAGTCAGCTAGAAGGTATGCAATACTTTCGGCAATGCAATTATATGTTTATTACACTTTATTTTCCATTTTTTTGCAATGTTCAACGTATTTAAAATTAATTTTATAGGCTACCAAATACGTCGAAGGCCACCCAAGCAAGAATAGAAAAACATGGGCAACACAAGCTTGGCCTTGGTGGATATTCCAACCTGCAAGCACGAATCGTAAGTATGATCAATAATTATTTTATTGTATAGAAATTATAGATTGCATTTAAAATTGTTTTCATGATGATATAACAACAACAATGATGATCTAATTGAAAATTATAGGCTCAAATATTCCACGATTTGCCAACGGAGGAAGACATGAGGATCAACTACCAACGCGGGTTTTTAGGTTTTGTTGAACATCGAACAAGCATCGGTGGTAGACAAGCAAAGTCTTCCAGTGATCCATCCTACGAACAGGTAACTACAATAAACAAATTCTATTTAAGATTGATTCATTGTGTTTTATATTAATTAATAAACTAGTACATAAAATATTGAGTCTCTTTGTGTTAAGCCGCACAACGAAAGTAGAGAAAATGCCGAGGATGGAGGAGAAAGAGATATTGGAGTTCATGTTGATCAAAATCCAGGTAATAAATATTCCTATGTTAAAAAAAACTAGTATGGATTAAAGTCTCAAATATTAAATTGCAAATACTATATTGTTGTAAGTGTTGATGTTTTAATGCAGAGGGTCTTCATGTGCAACTTGAGGCAGCATCAGAAGATCAAACGCATGAAATTCATGTCACCCATGAGTTGCCAGGTACAAAGCACTGCTCTAATTTTTTTTCTTAATGAAGGACTTACAATGATAATAATAAAAACACGTCAAGTAATTAATATTTCTTCATTTTTCCAGTACATCCTGGCACCTTACAGCAGCCACATACACATCATGAGCACACGACCTGTCGACAAACACGGTCACAGGTAGCTACAGAGGGCATAGGAAACAAAAAACAATTGGTAGAAGAGGATGTTACACTTAGAGAATATGTGGACAGAAAAAAGTGCCAAAAAAGGTAGTGATTGTAATAAGTACACTATTACATTTTTTTTTATGCATTGTCCTCGGATATTATTTTTGATATTATGGAGTAATGTCTTCAACTATTTTTTTTTTTATGTATGAATGAATGAATGAGTTGATTAATGAATTCTATAAACTAATTAATGATTGAATGCACGTAATTCCTTTAAGACAAGAAACTCACGATGTTCGCACAAAATATCATTTATTTCCAAGCACATGCATTGGGTATGGGGAATTGAGAGTGATGTGAGGGGGGGGAGGGGCCATATGAGCTTCCACCTTCACATGGTTGGCCCTGTTTAGTAGAGAATATTAAACTATTCTCGAAACAGAGAGGATCTCAATAAGGTAAAATGCATGCATTATTACAATGTTTCTTTCTTTAGACCAGATGCATTGTTTCTTTCTTCCAGCTAACTATAGACATGCATTTTATTTATACTGCAGAGTGAGAATCTTGATGGGCTGGATATTTCTGGTTTGGAAGATATTCAAAGTCTACATGTTGAGGCATTGACCAAGCCTTGCCAAGCTAAGGTATTTGTATCCAGTTAAGATTAAGTGGGAAAGGTACGTAGCTATCCCTTCCATTATAGAGGCTATATTCTTGGAGTTACATATTATCTTGTAAGTTTTTATATGAGTTAATTCGGTGTTTCTCTTAGCTTCAATTTTTCTCACCTATTATGAATTGCTTGTTTAATATCATGGAACCAGTAAGTATGTTAACCATGTGTGTTATTTTAATTGTCTGCGTTGTATTGCTTCCTTATGGGGATCATTGTAACGTTAAATCACTAGCATCTCCAACCATCCATTATATCATCATATTCCAAACATCGATCATTTCCACTCCTAAAATCTGAGTTTTCATTGTCATTTCATTGCTGGTTGAAGGCGTGAAAATTTGAGTTTGAACGCTGATCATTTGAAGAAGCATAACATTTGCAAGCAATCGATGGGATGTATTTTAAATAAGGTTTTTATTAAACTCATCCCAAATGGTAGTGACCTAGATCTAATTACAAGCTAGAGGCCCATCACATGTGTTAATGTCTCATATACAATTCTCGTAAAGGTTCTTTCTCTCATGATTAAACATATTCTCCATAAGATTGTTCATCCAAAACAAGCTGGTTCATTAAAGAGAGTTTCATCTTATCACTCATTTCTTTTTAGCTCTTATATTCTTAATTCCAGCAATAAATTTTCTGACATTACTTTGGATACTGGGATGTGGAGGTGGCATTTTGACATGCCTAATATTCTTGAAGGTTCTATAATGATTTTATTAGATGCAAGGCTTGGGATGGCCATGTTTAGTCTAGGTGAGTTAGTTTTAGACTACAGCCTAATCTCTCTATTTTTTATTCTGAAAGATAAAAAAAATTGTTGATCATTGGAAGCCCTGAGCCAAGAATACTTGTTTTCAATAGTATTTACCAATTGATATCTTCTTGACATTTTCCTCTCAAGAAAATTGCTCTTTGAAAAATTGAAGAATTGCTAAGACTGCAGATAATTTATGGAAAAAATAATATTGTATAGAATATTGAAAAGAATTTTGTGCATATGTATTGTTATTGTTTCTTATAGTTATTCTTGTGATAATAGGCAATCGATGTATCATGTATTCCTCTGCTGTCAACAGAAATAAGTAAACTTTCTACAAGGTTCCATTATCGTCTCATTATTCTCTAAACAGTTTATAACCTAGAGATTTTATCTTGCATAAATAGAGGCTGACCGATCATTTAACCCCAATTCCAGAAGATATTACAGGCATTGGACAATGGCTATAAGGACTATAGAAATAACATTATGAGTGAAACTGTGTTTCTAGCTATGGGAATTTTGAATCTTCTCAATCTTTTTTTTGAGCAAAACATGCAGAGCTTACTGCAAATGATTCACATAAATTTTTGGATGATAGGCTTATTCATGGCTCTTCAAACAAGACTTATAGCATGTGGTAAATCAAACGCAATATTTGGAATGGTTCTTCAATTCCTTACTGGACCGACAGTTATGGCAGTTGCTTCAATTGCAGTTGGTCTTCGAGGCCACATTTTTCATATTGCAATTGTGCAGGTGAGCTCTTCTGTTTTTCATTCGATAATGCCTCTATTTTCTTTCTTTTTGCTCATTTCAATGTGCTGAAACTTATGTCAAAAGAATTTTGTTGAGAATTTTCTTTGAAATGCACTTTCTAGCAAAATATAATATGTAGATGTAACTACAGTTGTGTCCCATGTGTACTGGATAGTGTGTGATTTTTTTCTTCTCTTTGGGACATTTGAGTCTACTTGTTCCTTTTCACTATTGTTTGGAGCTCAAGAAAGCTCCAGTAGCACACAACATATATGCATTTCCTGTTGGAGAAGGTTTATAATTATGTGCATATACACCATATTCCTTACCAAACCAGTTAAGAGTCGTGTCAGAACAATGCTTACATTCACTGTTAGCATCTCTAAACTATAGTCACATGGTAGAGACATGTTAGCCAGAGCTTCAAATTGAAAAACCCAAAACCATGAGTTGTTGTGTGGAAATGGTTACATAGGAGGTATTAATGTGATCGCATGCCATAATAATATTATGATTAGTTTCATTGTTGACAATTGTGACAGCATCTCTTTTGAGTGGTTGAGCTAACCTTATTTTGTTGACAGCTGGAAGTTTTACTAACAGTTCTGTTTTTCAATCTTTTCTTTTGGTGCAGGTTGCACTACCTCAAGGAATCATTCCATTTGTATTTGCAAGGGAGTATAATGTATATCCTGATATTCTCAGCACAATGTAAGAGGACCCTACTTCTCATTCCACATAAAGATTGAGTTATAATAAAATATTATAGGCCATGGATTATTTTTTTGTGGAGAAATAAGATCTATAATGATACTGAGAATTTAGGCTGTAGAGTGATAAGTTGCTGTGTAAGATCTATGAAAGAGAGAACTAATAATATTCGAGGTAGTGATGAAATGGAGAAAATAAGAACGCAAAAAGTGATTACTTTTACCACAGCCCTATCAATATCAGAGAGAAAAATTCTGCAACTAAGTGCTATTGTTGTTTTGCTTTCTTTGTTGCAAGGTCTTTTAAGGGGTAGTTTTAATTGAAACTTTTATATTTGTGATACATTTCTATGACTTAGTCTCGAAAATAGTTTGTGTATTCAAAATCTTGATACTTATATTATAAAAGGGGAGGAGTTGTTATCCTTCTACATTCTATAAGCTATCATTACATCAATGAGAAAATAAACTTCTTGTGTCATTGTTAGTTGAAAGATCCATTTGGTCAGTAATTAGAATCTCATATTCCCTTTCACGTAGAAAATTCATCTCAATTTGGTTTCTTCTCCCTGGGTGAAATTTTAAAAACAAGACAGATGGGTGCAGTGTAACATCTATGAAATAAGTTATAAGAAATATATTTTAAGTCCCAACACCTTGATATACACCATTTGGATTGCCTCGTTGATTTTGTTTTTGCATAGTCTTTTCATTGAACTTCCTTATACCTATTTTAATAGCCACAACTGTGATGATTGAAGGTTTTTGTAAGCCAGCTGTTGCAGACCTCCAAACCCTCAGTGAGAAAATGTGTGCTTAATTAAACATGGAGCTATGTTTGACTCCTGAGCTTCACCTTTCCTAATGAAAAACCAAATCAAACGGTCTGACCTTCACCAGCTTCTTATTGGAACATATCATCATAAGCTAGAGAGTAGCATACCTATAGATTTTTCTCTTTGGAATTCAATATGACATAAGAAAAGCAATTAACGATGAGGTTCATCTAAATCTGCTAATATCAAAATTTGGCCTATGGAATTGGATTCTTGAAAATTTTGTTTCATGTTACAGGCGATTGAGCTAAGAGCTGAAACTTGTGTTTGTTTGATGCAAGGTGATATTTGGCATGATTGTGTATTTGCCAATAATGCTATTATAATATGTGCTTCTTGTGTCTTTAAATTTGAAGCCTCAGTGAATCTTAGATCTACTAGTGGCATGAAACCTGCTGATAATTCCATAAAATTCTACTCAGGAATGTTGAATATGACTGTGGAATATATTGGCATATGACTACCTCAAGAATGCTGGTGTATAAGCTATTGCAATCTACCAAGTTTCTACAAAGATCAATCCCATTATATGCCTATATCTCAAATGGATTGGAGATATAAAAGTGTCTTAGGTTATCCTTCTAGCAGGCCACAAATTCAAAACTATCACCTCAAATTCCTCCTAGTTGCACTGTATTTGTTTATTAATATTCATTCCTTATGATAAACCCAAGGCCGAACTTACATTGTGACGGTTTATTCAACTAGGGCTGACGTATTTATTGTATACCCAAAATCCTTCTCCTAATATCGACTCTCCTCTTCTTCATATGGTATGGTTTTGGGATTGAAATAAGGAGATTTTCTCATGGGAAAGATGGTGAGGTGCCCTTAAACTAGTATGTTGTTGTAAACTATCCTCACAACCCTTAACTTGTAGCAAAATATGAGGTAATCTGACCTTAACAAGGCCCATACACATGATTATATTCACAAATCATGAGCATGAAGACTTATTACTGGCACAAAAACTTGTTTAAGACCCCCATATCATTGTCATGGACTGTCATAAATCCATTCTTAATTGCCTTCACTCCTCCCATAGTTGCCTATCAAATTCCTTCATTAAAAGAAGCCTTGAACCCGTCATAAAACTTGCCAAAGAGGACTGTCATGCCCAACCAATAACCAAGTTGTTCTGACAGTAATTTCACAAAAAATTTTACTTTGAGGAATTTAGGAAGGAAATTGGAACTTTCTTATAATCTCCTTGTCAAAAATATAAGCATATGGACACCATCATTTCTTGACTGAAAGGTACTATTGCTACTGTTACAATACAATTTGCTTGGGTTGGAAATAGTTGTCTTGACATTAGTGTGAAATCATAATGCTATCACAGTTCTGATAATGCAAACTTTAACAACAACCCTTCATAATGCTATCACAATTCTCATTCTCTCCTCTTAGAATCATCAAGCAACTGAAACCCCATCAATCCAAGTAAATTTGATGCAGGACCTGGCAGGCCTTGTTGTGAAGAGAACAAGTCTAGGAGACTTTGAACAAGGTTAACATCAATATCAACAGGTCTCAAATATTCATTCTCAGTCCCTTTAACATTTGATTGTGCCTACACATACAAATTGAAGCTACTGATTTCTCAATATGATGAATGTAAGGAGAGGAACGAAATTTTGAAAATAATAGAATAAATAATTTAATTATAATGTAATCTATATTTTTTATATACTCTAGACAATTTTAGAGAAACAGAAGTAATAAAAAGATTTAACTTGACACTTGTTGGTATAAAAGGTGCCATCTTAAAGCATAACACAACCTGGAACATAACAATTTTTGCACTCAACTATTGAGAACTAGCCATAGTATTCATTAAAAAGACTATTTTTAGTTATATACTATAATATTGAGTACATAATGAGCTTGGGTGGCACTTTGCTTGCCTCGAAGATGATATAGGATGCATTTTGCAACCACAACAACTAGAGTGCACTCTGCAACCATAGGACATGACTCATATGCCCTTAAATGTAACAAAGGAATCTAAATAACTTTATGATGATAACGATTCCTTAGAAGAGAGGACATATCTATAACGTATGAAGTGTTATAAAAAATCCCTGAAGACGTGACTCTAAAAGACATGTGACTATTGTCTTCTAATGAGCCTATAATTAATAAAAAAATTATAAGCATAAGAAGTGACTTGTACATGACTTCCTTTACAGACCATAACTTCCTTGCTATTTAACAAAAGAATAACATATTATATATTGTCAGCATCAACTCAGGATGGAATTTACAATGGTAACATTAATAATATGGCCTTGGATATCCAACCAGATAAATTAAGGGAGGAAAAAAACTCCTATACAGGGTATAAGGTGTTTCCTAGAGGCACAACAGTGGAGAGCCTGGACCAAAAGTCAATAAAGAATCAAAACTCTCTCAACTTGCCATCCGTTAGTGTGTAAAGCATGGACCTAAAGTTGCTTCAGAATTTGTTAATTTTTGCTGAAGATGATAGAAGTTGGCAAGCCAAAGTACACCTAGGGATGAGTGAAGAGGAGCTATGTGGCTTCTTACCTAGTTTCCATATTTGTGCAAGGATTAAAAATATGAAACTTTGGAGTCCATTGTCCATATAATGCAGATATTCAATAATAGCTTGTTTGAAACTCAAATATCATTCTACATACAAGTACAAATGCCATGAATTATGAACAGGTGACATATTTCTCCATTGTCTGTTGTGAAATCAGGTCAAAAAGTGAAGTCACAAAACTTGCAAGTTAGATTCGTACAGTCAATACGACTCACAATTGACTTAGGAGTGTCACACATACTCGCAAATTAAAATTCCATGTATGACTCAAGGTCGAGTTAATTATCGAAGGAATTACAGATATTCCTCAAAGAGCAGAGTCAAGCACTAGATTCTACATCGACTCAAAAAGTCTGGTAACACTAATTGCCAAAAACACACTCAGACTATGTGACAATTTGAAACATCTCCCAAAAAGTGGATCACACACAGCCCCCTAAGTCATAGATACCTTTTAACTACAAAGAATAAGTCTGGTAAGACTAATTGCATAAAGCACTGAAACTGACAATTTGATTCATCTCCCAAAAGGTGGATCTCCCAAAGCCCCGTTAAGTCATATAAAGACCCTTTTATTGGAAAAAACAAATTTACTCTCTACATCGTGTGGGAAATCCAAGATTAAGATAGTTGAGAAATTAAGTGAAATCCATCTAGTAAAGCAAGATCTACTACCATTACTTGGTGAAAGAAGGCTAGCAAACAGGAATTCAGCCCATTTTCTTATGAAGATACTTTATTCAAATATCCCCTTCCTTCTACTTGTATAATATCCATCAAGTTCAAAGAAACCTTAGATCATTTAATGGAAATGGAGATTAAAGAAATAGCATTAAAGATGCCAGCAAAGAGGCTTAAAAGGAAGAAACTACAGGAGGCACCTTATTCTTATCCCCAGCTGAGGAAAGATCTTCTGCACGAACAAAAAATTTTGTTAAAGAATTTTTCTTTAGTTCATCCTTCAACGCATCTGAATAAGCATCCATAAAAGTGTTACTAGGTTCTTCAACCCCTTTTGTAGCATCGGGCCAACTGTTATCACTGTCCATCTCATATGCAAATAATACCAAAGCCAAAATAAATTAGTACAAGAAAACATTAAATCTAGATCACTAGTGTTCATGGTAAACCAATGTAACACCCAAAGAATGTAATGGTTGAGGGAAATCCACAAAAACCCAAGATGTGGTTACAGATAAGCCAAAGAAAACCTAGGAGTGAAAAGGTTTTGATTCCAAAATTGATGTCGAACTATGTATAGGAAAAAAAATTCTAGAGACTGTCATAAATCCATTCTTAATTGCCTTAATTGTCATTGACTGTCATAAATCCATTCTTAATTTCCTTCACTCCTCCCATAGTTGCCTATCAAATTCCTTCATTAAAATAAGCCTTGAACCCGTCATAAAACTTGCCAAAGAGGACTGTCATGCCCAATCAATAACCAATTTGTTCTCACAATAATTTCACAAACATTTTTACTTTGAGGAATTTAGGAAGGAAATTGGAACTTTCGTATAATCTCTTTGTCAAAAATATAAGCATATGGACACCATCATTTCTTGACTGAAAGGTACTATTGCTATTGTTACAATACAATTTGCTTGGGCTGGAAATAGTTGTTTTGACATTAGTGTGAAATCATTTTCACTTTGCAAAAACAAAAGTAACTTGGAAGTTGCTTATGTCATTGAAATGTTTATTCACATACGTTTGGCCATTGCATTTGATTGTTTTTCAAGATATAATTTTGATTGACGGGAAATAGCTTTCATGACATGTCTTGTTACTTGGAAGATTGAGTTTTGCAATTTTGAAGTAAATTGAAGATACAAATTGATACAATTGTATCATTTCATTTGGGATATGATGGAAATCAACCACCTCTGACAGTCCTATGGAGCAAATTTGCAATTTTCATTTGCCTCATTTCTATTTTGAAGTTGCACTTTGTTGACTTCATCATATGGATGGAAATTTGATATAATGATATATTTGTTAGTGGTTGTCATTCTCTCATTTGCTAAAGTTCCACTGATTTATCATAAATCATTCATTACTATCTACGCTTAACATAGGTGCTCATATTACCTTTCTATAAATGGAAAGTATAATAATAATTGTTTTTGGGCTTACTTGAAACATTTGCATTTATTTTGACTTGAACAAATAACTAGCTTTGAACAACCATACTCATTCAAACATACTACTCTTGGAAGAGCTATATATTTGATACATGACTTAATTGAGCATATCAAAACATGAAGCAAGTCTTTGTCATCGAAATCATATATATATTTCTTGCACACATACATTTGGTCAAAGCTATTAATCATTTGTCATTTTATCTCATGATTGTTACTTCAGGCATAGCTTACTGATATTTGTTTCTGGGCACTTTGTGAGCAACATTTGCTTTATTGTAGTAATTTCACAATCTATAAAAACATCAAGGTGTGTCTCCAGTAATATGGCATTTGTATTTTTTTTTTAAACACTTATAGCCGTTGGTTAAGCGATGGCCTGTAGGTGATTTTTTTTTTTTAAATTCAATACCGTCGCTTAACCGATGTTTAAGTTTTCATAATCCGTCGGTTAAGAGACGGGTTTCTTTGGTGAACTGACGGCCTGTAAGTGTAGTTTTTTTTTAATTTCTCCACCGTCGCTTAACTGATGCGTAACCGACGCTTACGTTTTCATTATCGTCATTTAAGCGACGCGTGTTTAAATTTTAAATGATAAATAATATGAATTAGATGTCGGATAACCGACGATTTACATTTAACCGACGGTAATTAACCGACGCTTACGTTTTCATTATCGTCGTTTAAGTGACGTGTGTTTAAAGTTTAAATGATAAATAATATGAATTAGATGTCGAATAACCAACGCTTTACATTTAACTGATGGTAATTAACCGACGCTTAACCGATGCTTACGTTTTCATTATCGTCATTTAAGCGACGCGTGTTTAAAGTTTAAATGATAAATAATATGAATCAGATGTTTGATAACCAACGATTTACATTTAACTGACAGTAAAATGAGCTGTCTCTTAACCAACGGATTGGAAAGGTGTCAGATAACCGACAAGAATCCACCGACACTTAAAAAAAATCATAGAGTCTAACATGCGACAGGGAAGTGTCGAAAATCCGACAATTCGACCATCGAATTTTTGCTCGAAATGTATTAGTGTTATCCTTGTGAAAATCGTGCCCCTTCTCAATTTAGTTGCCATGAATGTAGATGGTCGGGTTATTTAATTAAATATGCATATTTACATGATGACAAAACTTAATATGTATGTTGCATGCCTCGATATACCATATGTGACAATTTCAATCCGAAACATAGCATAACCAATCGATGGTGGGGGCTTGGCCTTTAGCTCCGCACCATGATTATTTACAATATAAACATCATGTACCTTTAATCCCATGGGGTCAAAACCAGGGTTTTACATTCCCCTCCCCCTTCAATAGCACTATCCTTAGTGCTTTACAAAATTTGAACAAAATGCTACATTGGTACCGCCTCAAGGTTCCACAGAATTGAAAAAAAATGGATGTGCCAACCACATGGAATCCTCTAGCTCCCATGTAGCCTCTTCAGGTCCGTAGTGCTCCCATTGCACCTTTACCTAACCTATGGCCCGATTCCGGAGCATTGTGACCTTCCTATTGAGGATGCGCATTGGCTCGATTTGGAAATCTCCCTCAGGTTCCACCTGAATCACATCCCAATTTATCACATGGTTAGGATCGTGTACATATATATTAAGAAAAGAAACATGAAAAACATTATGAGCCCTAGTGCTAGTAGGCAATGCAATTCTATATGCAGCTGGCCCTATTCTTTCAAGCACTTCAAACAGCCCACAGTATCTAGGTGACAGCTTGGCACAACTTCCAAGCTTCAAGGAACTCTTATTTGCCCTCACTCTGAGGTAACCATGATCTCCAACTCTGAACTCCCTATTCACCCTATGCTTATCTGCATAGCTTTTATGTCTGTCCTGTGCTGCTTTCAAATTCTGCCTAATCTTCACAACCTCTTGCTCCATTTCCTTGAGCAATTTTGGTCCGATCACAATCCTATTCACTGGGTTATCCCAAGTCACTGGTGTCCTACACCTTCTTCCATACAAAGCCTCATACAGAGTCATCCCCAAGGATGCCTGCTGTCCATTGTTATAAGAAAACTATACCAAGTGCAAGTAATCTTCCCACTTGGTTGGTTTGTCCATCACGCACATGTGAAGCATATCCTCAAGCACCTGATTAACTCTCTCTGTCTGCCCATCTGTCTGAGGATGGTATGCGGTGCTAAAGTTTAGCTTTGTACCCAAATCTGCAAACAACCCCTTCCAAAAGTTGGAATAGAACTTGACATCTCTGTCGGAGACTATTTCCTTAGGCAATCCATGCAATTTGAAAATATCCTTCATGAATATCTTTGCAATGTCATCCATCTTATGCGTAGACTTCACCGGTATAAAATGTGCTTCCATTGTCAACTTGTCTACCAAAACCATGATGGAATCATGTTGTCTCCAAGTCATCGGCAATCCTGTAATAAAATCCATGGAAATAACTTCCCATTTCCATTCCGGAACTGGAAAAGGATGCAACAAACCTGCTGGGTGTTGATGCTCAACCTTTACCTATTGAAATTTCATGCACCTTGAAATGTATTCAGCTATATCCCTTTTCATTCTCGAACAAAAGTACTACCTTCTAGCTATAGCAATTGTCTTTTGGTATCCTGGGTGACCAGAATACGGAGCTTGATGGACTTCATCCATAACAACTCTCCTCAAACCTGCTACATTTGGAATATAAATTCTACCTTTATAAGTGAGAAGTCCATCTTCTTCCAATTTATATCCCTCATACCTCTTCTCAAGACCTTGCCACTACAATTTGTCTTTTACCTGCTCATACAATTCATCTCCAGCAGCATGGCTAACAATCTGCTGCCTCAAATCTAATTGGAAAATACTAAGAGATGCCACGTGCATTTCCTGCACCTTCCTGTTGAGTGCATCAGCTACCTTATTTTCTTTTCCCTTTACGTGCTTGATTTCAAAATCAAACTCACATAAAAAATCCAGCCATCTTGCTTGCCTAGCATTCAGAGTAGGCTGATCAAATAGATACTTCATACCACAATGGTATGTTCTGAGCTCAAATCTTCTACCCATCAAGTAATGCCTCCACATCTTGAGAGCATGTACTATGGCTGCAAGCTCTAGATCATGAGTGGTGTAGTTCTTCTCATGTTCCTTCAGCTTTCTTGACTCATAACATATCACGTGGTTGTCTTGCATAAGGACTCCTCCAAGACCTTGTCCGCATGCATCGGTACACACCACAAAATATTTCTCTGGGTCTGCAACTTTCAATAGCTGGAATATTTCTTCACACCTCGATGTCCATTCGAACTTCATCTCCTTCTTTTGCAAAGAAGTGATAGCATGTGAAACTTTGAAGAATCCCTCAATGAACCTCCAGTAGTATCCTGCAAGTCCCATAAAATATCTTACATCTGTCACATTTCTTGGAGTAGGCCAATTCATAATGGATTCAATCTTTTCAGGGTCGACAGATATACCCTCCTCTGAGATAATGTGACCCAAATACTGAATTCTATCTCTGTAGAAGTCACGCTTACTCAGTTTTGCATACAGCTGATGCTCCCTGAGCAATTTCAATGTCAATCTCAAATGCTCTTCATGCTCTTTCTCATTCTTGGAATAAACAAGAATGTCATCAAGAAAAACAAGAAAAAAAATGTCCAAATATCTGATGAAGACACTATTCATAAGGCACATAAATGTAGCTAGTGCATTCGTGAGACCAAATGGTACCACTACAAACTCATAATGCCCATACCTTGTCCTGAAGGCTATCTTATGAATGTCTTCATCCTTGACTCTCACCTGATGGTAACCAGACTTCAAGTCAATCTTGGAAAATACCTTTTCTCCTCTCATTTGATCAAAGAGGTCATCAATCCTAGGCAAAGGATATTTATTCTTCACAGTAACCTTGTTCAATTGTCTATAATCAATACACAATCTAAGTGTACCATCTTTCTTCTTTACAAATAGAACCGGTGCTCCCCAAGGAGACACACTCGGCCGGATATACTTCTTTTCCAACAACTCTTGCAGTTGCATCTTCAATTCTAGCATCTCTAGTGTACTCATCCTGTAGGGTGCCTTGGACACTGGTGTTGCTCCTGGCACAAGTTCAATAGTCAAATCAATGTCCCTCTTTGGAGGAATCCTTGGAATATCATCAGGAAACACATCCCTGAATTCCTGTAACACCTGATAGTCCTTCAACCTAGGAGTTTCATCTCCTGATGTCTCCAAAATATGAGGTTCATACAACTAGCAACCCTTCCTACAAAACTTATTTAACTGCATGGATGAAACCTGTCGTACTGAAATCACCTTTGGAATACCTTTCACAACTACTAGGTTCCCTTCTTCATTCATGCATTCGAAAGTCTTATTGTAACAGTCAAGCTTCACCCTGTGAGCTTCTAACCAATCCATTTCAATGAGAACATCATAGGATCCAAGTGGTAAAACATTAAGATCTACACACGTTACCAATCCATTCATGACCAATGGACATTTCTCTACCACTTCACTGACCTTTCTCTTAGTCCCAGTGGCTAGCTGAACTAACCAAGACTTCCTATGCTTTACTTTCTTAAAAGCACAAATCTCCACTACTCTAGGAGTAATGTAACTGTGAGTAGAACCAGTGTCAATCAAAATAGAAACAGATTGTTCAACAATCTTACCTGCAACTTCAACCATAGTTGACTAGTGATCTTCCTGGCGGTCCTGCAGTGCTGCATAAATCCTAGTGACTACCCTTTCTACTTGACCCACTATTTCTGTTTCTTGAATGTTATAAGTTGGTCTTGCATTCTCATTCTCGAGTGGACAAGTTCTGCACATGTGGGGTCCTCCACATCTCCAACATTGAAGTGGTCCTCTATTATGTTGTGGATCCTTAGGCTTTTCTCCTATCACTCCAAGTGGCTTACTCGCAGCTTGGGATGGTTGCTTCTACTAATTCCTGAAGTTAGAAGGTTTGAATCCTTTCTTTCTTTGGTCAAACTTCTCATTCTTCTTGTTCTTCCATGCCTTATGGTAATCCATCTTACTTTTGATTTGCTCATAGCAATACTTAGCCTTCCTTATTGATTCTTCAAGAGTTCCAGGTTCATAAAACTCAATTCTATCTTTGTAAGACTGAGGTAATCCACTCAGAAAACACTGGAACTTCACTTTTTCATCTCTGATGTACCAGACATACCTCAACAACTCCAAAAACTTATTTGCATACTCTTCCATGGTTTTCTGTCCCAATATCAGCTCATGGAACTCCTTAATCTTGTCATCATAATACCTATCAGAGAGGTATTTCTCCTTGAAATACTTCTTGAACTATTTCCACTTCAGCCTCGTTTCACTGATCCTCTTTACTTGCTGAAAGTGTTCCCACCAAATGGATGCTCTTCCATTCAGATTGAATATGGAAACCCTTGCCTTCATGTTTCCCAAATAATCATGCACTTGAAAGTACTTCTTTATACCAAGAAGCCAAGCTTCAGCCTCTTGTCCAGTCTTTACCTCAACATCAAATGTAGGAGTCTTATCCTTCTTAAATTCATCTCGAGAGCGATCACTATGGCGTCTCTTTCTTTTTCTTTTATGAGAAGAAGAAATGGAATCCTCACTGGATTATTTAGAGTCACATGATCCACTAGAAGTCCTTCTTCATCTCCTAGTGCTGCTCTTACTACCTTCTGGTCTTGTTGTACCTTGTTCAAAGTCTATCTTTCTCTGCAATTCTGTCAAACTCTACAGCCTTGCAGCATTCAGCTGATTCCTTCTTGGGCTTTGATCAAGCTTCTCATGGTGGCTACAACATCGGAGGGTGTCTCTTGGAATCTCCTTCCATTAGAGTCTATGTCATCATTTCCATTACGGACATTTTATCCCATGGCATCTCGCGCACGCTAATAGGAATCCCAAGCATCATATCTATCATGGGTTCTCATAACTGAACCACCACTTACTTACAAAACTGCACTACATGGAATACTGCTCTTGAAGGTGACTATGATTCTACAAACGTGTTAGTAACACAACTGTTAGATGCATAACATTGATATAAATCAGATTTACTTACCTTCTCTTGGAAAAAATCATAAAATAACAATTTTCCCAAATACAATATTTTCTTCATCAAAGAATGTCTGTTTGAGGGGGACGACGGGGGTCAAGGGGGATTGCCCCCTTTTTTTGTAAATCTTGAATTTTCATGCAATCTGGCGCATAAAATCACAGCCACATTCTCCTTTTCAGCCCAAAAAATACACTGAAAAACCACTGAAAATCCCGCTGAGAAACAGTTGAAAAACTACTGGTAAATCACACTGAAAAACTCAAAATTTCCTCGTGCAGAATCGAGTCTCATTCCAACTATCAATCCAACATTTCGGTGGTCAAAATAACTAACTTCCTCTACGGTTCATTGGCGGTCAAATACACTAAGCACTACGCATCGGCAATCGAATCCTCTACACATCAAGCGGCTAGTTCCATGGGTAGCCACAACGGCGGCCAGAAAAACCTCTGCAGTTTACGTGGCCCATAAACACATCGAATGTCTAAAGCTCTATCCACTATCGCCGGTCAAAGCCTCTAACCTTTGGAAGGATAGTCCATTAGATAGCTACAACGGTGGATGTTCATTCCACTAACTTCATCTGACGTAGCTCATCGGCAACTGAATTAACTAGGTGTCGGTAATGTGTTCAACTAACCATCGTCGATGGCCAACAATTCCAGGACTTAGAGAAGTTTTTTGAAATTTTCCCTTTTGTTTTCCTTTTTTCCCCTTGATCTGCTCAATTCTCTTATTTTCGTCAACAAAATAGTTCCATCAGTAGCTGTAATGGTGGCCCATCACCTTCAATCTTCTTTCGATCAGCAGTCCAAACTACTGAGGCATAACCTGATCAGTATCGGTAGTCTCTTCTCGTCGAAAGGCTAGTGCTCTAGGATTCCAAAACGGCGGGTGCACGAACAACTTTCTACCTCCGATGGCCGACGTTTTCGCTACTTAGAAAGATTTTGAACTTTCTTGACTGCGTTGATGGTCGGGGGCCCTACTCGTCGGGAGAATAGTGGTCTAGCCATCCGCAACGACGGTGCTAAATCGGCTAAGTATCGACGATCCAAACCACTATCTTTCGTCGATCGCCGATGGTCTTCAACACTTAGACAATTTTTTCAACAAAATTTTTCTCTTCTTCTTTCTACAGAACATAACACCTGTTGGTGGTCGAAACCACTAACTGCTATGTGTCGGCGAACCCAACAATTAAGGTTTTTCGATGGTGAGATATTGGAAATTGGAAGCAATGATCATTACGACATTGGCGGTTGGACTTCTAATCATCGGAGTGCTAGTCCACACGGCAGCCGCAATGATGGACTGACAAACAGCTAAGTTCTTCCGTGGTGTCGACGAACCCAACCATTATTTTCTGCCGACGGCCAATGAACACTTAGAAATTTTTTTGCAATTTTTCTTCCAACTGTCCTCCATCGGGTGTGCTTCTGCCTAGCTCTCTGCTGCATTGGAACTCCTTCCCACTAAGACCTCCAATGAACTGACAATTCAGACACTTAGACAAATTTCATGAATTTTCCAGTCATTCACCGATTTCTTTTGGGCAGATGGCAACATGCCTCTGCTAACTGGTTCTTCATGGCCCATAGAGGCCCATGCTGCAACCTACAAGATTTGATACCACACTGTAACGTCCCTGACCCTCCGACCGATGAAGAGGATGCTACCATGGCCTTAACCATCCGGGAAACCAGCCCCATGAACATGTGCATTCATGAAAAGATGAAATGATGAAAACAAAATGCTTTGAACTAGAACATGCATACATGATTATTTATCATTCAGCGGAAGCAAACATACGTTCATACAAGCGTTCAACATGTTCATCATATTCATTAACAGTAAGTATAATTGTAGAGGTAAAATAAACAAGATTACTTATCTTATAAATAATTTGTCCTGCAACCAGCTACGTCGCTGCAACATTCCACCCAACCATAGGCCAGCATGCTCCTTAATCTCTTAGCAACGCTACCACCCCCGAGCTGGGCATGATCCTCTAAGGAATAAGGAACAAGCAGGCTTACACATAGCCATCCACAATATTGCCAAGCCAACTTGTCAGGTTTATCGGGCCATCAGGAAGCTGGGAAAGGATAAATTCTAAGCTGGTGAGCCCATTACAGAGCTAGGAACACCTACACCAGAACTGGCTTGACTTCTAAGACACCGACACACACCCAACACAAGGAATCAGTCCCTTCTCTGCTACACAGTCCCTCAGGCCCTGACTTCCCTTCTAGTGCTATTCACGGGTTGTGGAGAAGAAATCCAGCCCTCTATCCCTATCTATGTGGTCTCTAACACGGCAGGTTTATCAAGCAAGCCAAGCCCTCATCCCTTCTCCATAACACTCCGAAGACCAACCACTGCATACACACAATCACACAAGCGATTCACAGCTTGGGAAAGGAAAACAAATCCTGAGTTGTTCTTGGCCCTATTGTGGCCAAAATGACTCCCAAAACAATCTACAACAGCCACCAAAATGTAAAGGAGACCACAGCAAAAACAACCCACAAAACATGGAGAGAAGAAAAAAAAACAGCAGCCCGTTCTGAACAATGAAGCCATTGGGGAACTTACACAACCCAAATATGGAAAGAAAAACCAAGTTCACAGCTGAGCAGAGGAAAACATATGTACAGGACACAAATTGGTAAGGAAAAACATACACACGACAGAAAACGTGAATGGCCGTTCACAGGGAAATCATGGGTAAAACTGACCGAACGGCCCCCACCTTGCTCTCTGTGGAAGACGCGAATTGACCAGGGTGTTACACTTATCAACCCTAGTGATAGCATGCAAATTGGTGTTCATGAAAACCTAGTTGGTTTCCAATTTGTACATGTCCATGTGTTTCTAGTTCCATCTCGTAACTTGTAAAGAGCTCATTAAACCCTAGTTCCATCTCGTTATTTGTCAACCCATGCAAAGTGGTGTTCATGAAAGCCTAGTTGGTTTCCAATTTATACATGTCCATTTATTTCTAGATCTATCTCTAAACTCTTAAAGAGGTCACTAAAACCCTAGATCCATCTCATAACTTGTCAACCCTAGTGATAGCATGCAAATTGGTGTTCATGAAACCCTAGCTGGTTTCCAATTTGTAAATGTCCATGTGTTTCTGGTTCCCTCTCTTAACTTGTAAATTGCTCACTAAACCCTAGTTCCATATCATTATTTGTCAACCCTAGTGATATCATGCAAATTGGTGTTCATGAAAGCCTAGTTGGTTTCCAATTTGTACATGTCCATGTGTTTTTAGTTACATCACATAACTTGTAAAGAGCTCACTAAACCCTAGTTCCATCTCATAACTTGTCAACCCTAGTGATAGCATGGAAATTGGTGTTCATGAAAGCCTAGTTGGTTTCCAATTTTTACATGTGCATGTGTTTCTAGTTCCCTCTCTTAACTTGTAAAGAGCTCACTAAACCCTAGTTCCATCTCATTATTTGTCAAGCCTACTAATAGAATGCAAATTGGTGTTCATGAAAACCTAGTTGATTTCCAATTTGTACATGTCCATGTGTTTCTATTTCCCTCTCTTAACTTTTAAATTGCTCACTAAACCCTAGTTCCATCTCATTATTTGTCAACCCTAGTTGGTTTCAAATTTCTAGTTCCCTCTCTTAACTTGTAAATTGCTCACTAAACTCTAGTTCCATCTCATTATTTTTCAACCCATGCAAAGTGGTTTTCATGAAACCCTACTTGGTTTCCCATTTGTACATGTCCATGTGTTTCTAATTCCCTCTCTTCACCTGTAATTTTTTCACTAAACCCTAGTTCCATGTCATAACTTGCCAACCCTAGTGATAGCATGCAAAGTGGTGTTCATGAAATCCTAGTTGGTTTTCGATTTGTAGATGTCCATGTGTTTCTAGTTCCCTCTCTTAACTTGTAAATACCTCACTAAACCCAAGTTCCATCTCATTATTTTTCAACCCTATTTATAGCATGCAAATTGGTGTTCATGAAAGCCTAGTTAATATCCATTTTGTACATGTCCATGTGTTTTTAGTTCTATCTCATAACTTGTAAATTGCTCACTAAAACCTAGTTCCATGTCATAACTCGTCAACCCTAGTGATAGCATGGAAATTGGTGTTCATGAAACCCTAGTTGGTTTCCAATTTGTACATGTCCATGTGTTTCTAGTTTCATCTCATAACTTTTAATTGCTCACTAGACCCTAGTTCCATGTCATAACTTGTCAACCCTAGTGACAACATGCAAATTGGTGTTCATGAAAGCCTATTTGGTTTCCAATTTGTACATGTGCATGTGTTTCTAGTTCTGTCTCTTAACTTGTAAAGAGGTCACTAAACCCTAGTTCCATATCATAACCTTTCAGCATTAGTGATAACATGAAAATCGGTGTTCATGAAACCCTAGTTGCTTTCCAATTTGTACATGTCCATATGTTTCTAGTTCCCTCTCTTACCTTGTAAATTTCTCACTAAACCCTAGTTCCATCTCATTATTTGTCAACCCTAGTGATAGCATGCAAATTGGTGTATATGAAAGTCTAGTTGGTTTCCAATTTGTACATGTCCATGTGTTTCTAGTTCTTTCTCATAACTTGTAAATTGCTCACTAAACCCTAGTTCCATGTCATAACTTGTCAACCCTAGTGATAGCATGCAAATTGCTGTTCATGAAAGCCTAGTTGCTTTCCAATTTGTACATGTGAATGTGTTTGTAGTTCTATCTCTTAACTTGTAAAGAGGTCACTAAACCCTAGTTCCATCTCATAATGTGTCAACCCTAGTGATAGCATGCAAATTTGTGTTCATGAAACCCTAGTTGGTTTCCAATTTCTAAATGTCCATGTGTTTCTAGTTCCCTCTCTTAACTTGTAAATTGATCACTAAACCCTAGTTCCATCTCATTATTTGTCAACCCTAGTGATAGCATGTAAATTGGTGTTCATGATAGTCTAGTTGGTTTCCAATTTGTACATGTCCATGTGTTTTTATTTCCATCTCATAACTTGTAAATTGCTCAGTAAACCCTAGTTCCATGTCATAACTTGTCAATCCTAGCGATAGCATGCAAATTGGTGTTCATGAAATCCTAGTTCGTTTCCAATTTGTACATGTCCATATGTTTCTAGTTCCATCTATTAACTTGTAAAGAGCTCACTAAACCCTAGTTCCATCTCATTAGTTGTCAACCCTAGTGATAGCATGCAAATTGGTGTTCATGAAAGCCTAGTTGGTTTCCAATTTGTACATGTCCAGGTGTTTCTAGTTCCCTCTCTTAACTTTTAAATTGCTCACTAAACCCTAGTTCCATCTCAGTATTTGTCAACCCTATTTGGTTTCCAATTTCTAGTTTCCTCTCTTAACTTGTAAATTTCTCACTAAATCCTAGTTCCATCTCATTATTTGTCAACCCATGCAAAGTGGTGTTCATGAAACCCTAGTTGGTTTCCAATTTGTACATGCCCATGTGTTTCTAGTTCCCTCTCTTAACTTGTAAATTGCTCACTAAACCCTAGTTCCATCTCATTATTTGTCAACCCTAGTTGGTTTCCAATTTCTAGTTCCCTCTCTTAACTTGCAAATTGCTCACTAAACCCTAGTTCCATCTCATTATTTGTCAACCCATGCAAAGTGGTGTTCATGAAACCCTAGTTGGTTTCCAATTTGTACATGTCCATGTGTTTCTAGTTCCATCTTTTAACTTGTAAAGAGCTCACTAAACCCTAGTTCCATCTCATAACTTGTCAACCCTAGTGATAGCATTCAAATTGATGTTCATGAAATCCTAGTTGGTTTCCAATTTGTACATGTGCATGTGTTTCTAGTTCCCTCTCTTAACTTGTAACTTGCTCACTAAACGCTAGTTCCATCTCATTATTTTACAACCCTAGTTAGTTTCCAATTTGTAGTTCCCTCTCTTAACTTGTAACTTGCTCACTAAACCCTAGTTCCATCTCATTATTTGTCAACCCATGCAAAGTGGTGTTCATGAAACCCTAGTTGGTTTCCAATTTGTACATGTCCATGTGTTTCTAGTTTCATCTCTTAACTTGTAAAGAGCTCACTAAACCCTAGTTCCATCTCATAACTTGTCAACCCTAGTGATAGCATGGAAATTGGTGTTCATGAAAGCCTAGTTGGTTTCCAATTTTTACATGTGCATGTGTTTCTAGTTCCCTCTCTTAACTTGTAAATTGCTCACTAAACCCTAGTTCCATATCATTAGTTTTCAAGCCTAGTGATAGCATGCAAAGTAGTTTTTATGAAACCCTAGTTGGTTTCCAGTTTGTAGATGGCAATGTAATTAAATGTATATTGAACTAAAAACATCACAAAATGTAAATTTCAACAACTCGAGAGCATGTTATTTTCTGAATTCTATTTGTTGGTGTCTAAAGACACCGTTCTTGGTGCCTCCAATGTGCCGTAGATGGTGTTTGTATCCCAGGAACACGAAAGGCTAGACATTAGTAACATCATAAGAAAAAAAAGTGAACCCAATGAAAATGTGCAAACATGATTTATAGATAACTCACCCGAGGTTGTACGATCATGTTTATAGTGTCCAGTATCCTCTGAATAATATTATGTCTGTGAATGGTATCGGTCAATCACATGTTTATTACATTGGGAATAAACTAAGTCTAAATAATTGAAATTGTGCTTCAGAATTCACTTTAAATGTTAAATAACACACCTAACAATGCACTCTTACAAGTGGGCCATCTGGATCATCTCTGGTGCCAATGGTGTCCATCAATCTTTCGTGCTCTATATGAGGTAGCAAGTATCATACATGTGACCTATTTTTGTGACCAAGTGTGTGCAGCTTGATGCTTATACCAACTACTAGGTTGGTGAAGTGGTCATTGGAGGAAATTTGGGGTCTAAAATGGGCCTTATAAGAAAACGTGCCAAAATAATTTTTTGTGAGTTGGAATTCAAGAACCAATAGAATTTCAATAAAATAAGTCAACCATAATGGTTGAATTGACATATTTGTCATTAAAAAAAACTTCTTTTTTTGTTCATATTTTCAACATATCTCATTGTGTTTTTACTCAAATTTCGATCGGGAGAGCTCGTTGGATGTGGAATTTGATTCTGCGTCCAACGAGTACCCACACTGCATACTTTTGATGGACCCCTCTATCCCAAAAACAAGAAATACATGAAACAACATGATGATGACATCATCATCACATTTTTTCAGGTATTTCTTGTTTTTGGGGTAGCGGGGTCCGTCAAAAGTATCCAGTGTGGATACTTGTTGGATGCGGACTTTGATTCCGCATCCAACGAGCTCTCCCGATCGAAATTTGAGTAAAAACACAGGGAGATATGTCGAAAATACGAACACAAAAAGTAGTTTTTTTCTTTCTTCCTCCAAAATTAATCAATATTATTTTATTATTTTAACTATTATTTTATTATTTTAACTATTATTTTATTATTTTCCTTAGGAGGCCCATTTTAGACCCCAAAATTCCTCTAATGATACAATAGCTCCTAGTCTATAATCTTGATATGCATACCCACCCTTCCTTTTTGTTGTGTTGCAAGTATCAAGTACTCCCCTTTTATAACCATCGAGCCAGTTGGGAATTCAATATTTTCATCATCTATAACAGGTTCGAGAATGGTTTGTTTCCCGTCTAAGCAACGTGCCAACCAATAGTCAGAACCCCATTCATTATTTTTTTGGGGCAAGCACTGCATATATCTGACCTGTGAAAGGAAATAGGTCGAGTTAACAATACATATTTTAAATAAGATCTTACATTTCTAATTTCTACATAAATTAAATTCTAAATAGGTCGAGTAAACAATACATAAATTCATTTTCTAATTTAGGTACTACTCATGTACCTGCTTGTTTGAGATCCAATATGTGATCATAGTTTGTAGAAATATGTGTCTAAACATCTTGCAAATGGCCTATTTCATTAACCCCATTGAAATTGGTGCCAAGTTTCACTCGATCCCATGTATAAACGGTATATACTCACAATCATCCCATTCATCAATGCTACAGGAACTACAAAATCAAGCCTTCAATCTTGTCCAAATTTGTAGGACCAAGTTGTCTGAGCTTCTAATTGAATGAAACTGTCGAGTTCCATGCACTGTGTTCACTCGATGTGTTTGTGATCAATCGACATTTTTCACCTCCCATAATATTCTTTGCACTAGGTGTTTCCTTGTTGCTTGTTCTCCCATGACATATGCACACCATTTCACTATAGATGCAGCGTCTCGAAGGAGAGCGCCTGTAAACTTCATCTCTTCCCTTCGAAGGGCAGTTTTAATGCATGTACCAGCACCATCGTGCTCTCCTTTGCCATGACCAGTTTCAAAGTAGTTCCATACATGTAGCACCTTGTATTTTATGTGCAACAAACACAACCATTCAAATACACATGCATTCTTGAACTGTCTAGCACAACCATCTGACCAAATGAAATGACAATAAAATGGTATATCCATAGCTCTCACATGATCATAGAATAATTTAAAGAAATGTTGCACGTAATGGATGTCATGGGTCCGGTCGTCACTTATGTAGAAGTGAATTTCTTTCAGTATCACACATTTCTCTTCATTGCTATCTGGTCCATATCAATACGTGATATGCACCATTATGCTCGCCTGCTCTAAGTGATAGTATTGACTTTGTATTTCATTTTGTGGTTGTAGGGTGTAATTTTCCGAAAATTCAACCACTAATAGTATTATTCCGAGAGGGAAGGTGTCCCGAAATATTCTAAATTTCTCATATTGCCACCGTGCCATATGGACATGTTCAATGTACTGTTACATCTTTCCACGAAAATTTGAAATAAAATCACATACTCGCACCTGGTGTAAAAAAATAAACAGTGTTAATAAACCACTTAAAAAAATGTGTACATGAATATTAATATGTCAATATTCAACAATTTACCTGTGAAGTCACCAATTTAATCTTCCTTCTTTCTTTCCCATCATGTAGCTGATATGTCTCATACTGATAGTTCTTCTTCTCAACAATTGCATTCCCGAATGCTTGATCTTCACTTTCATGGATGCAATCAGACCATAATGATAGCCCACCACAATTTTTGCAAGAACTGTCTACACATTTTTTTAAGTAATGTATCTTCCCATCTTGCCTCAAACACATTATGCTATAGATGAAATCTCTGGATGACATTGGTGGTATTGTACTTGCGCATTCCTGCACATGGTTAGGATGCAAAAAACGACGTATATGTGGAAATGTATGGTTATATAGGTCAAACTCTATGTGGTATCTACAAAAATAAGTGCTCCGGATGGTATTGAATCTAACATACGAAGGCTTGCATTTTTCAAAAGATCTTTTCCCGAGCCTTAGCTCTACGTGGGCAACTTTAAACATCTCGAACAGTTGAGTTTGTGTCATGTCAAGATAATGTTTAACATGAGGTTCATTGTTTCTAGAACCCCTACAATGTTTTAACACATCCTTCATGTTAGAAGAAGGCCTAGTGTTATCATGCCAAAACATGTGCACTAGGCCCTTCACTTCTTCAACTAACTTCATGTCTTTGCAGGGCAACCTACCACTAAATGCCCATAATGTTTCCATTTATCCCTCTATATCAAGGTTGTCTCTTCTTACTGAATTTTTTTTAAGTGTCTTTGGATGTAAAGGCACAATTTGTGATGTTCCTTTAAGTAAACAATATTGTCTTGTGGATATACATACAATTGATTCAACCAATACACGACGAGCCACATTAAAGTCTTCTGAACAAGTTTTTTTACCAATTGTTGTGAATGCAGCAGCAAGAGATTTAACTATGTGATTACTTGATTTGATATTCTTCATTGTTCTTATGCCTAAATTTATTCTAACAATTTCCATATTTCTAGATTTAAGCAAAGCTAAAAACAATTGGTATTTACCGGCTTCGGATTTGTTATCAAAATATTGTTTCATTATTTGAGAACAATGATGAAGGATAGTGCGTTTAGCCACCTTACCTTCCATGGAAGTCAATTCGCTCTCGTACACTTGTATGAGTTTAGGAGTTCTCTTTCGTTTTGATGCAAAATTTCGTGTCGTTTGAAATGCTAGAGTGACATTTACATCCACTACAGGCTGACAAGTTCTATTAGGAGATTGAACCACCGGCCATGGTTGTTGCTGAGTCACATTTGCATCGGGAGTAACATAATTATTGAACTCTTCACAAGATTATCCATTTACTAATGGATCAATAATATCAACTTTCGTATAACCAACTTCCTTTAATGTTGCATTATCTTCCTCAGCCTCTACGTTGGGTATCTGTTGAGCGGGAATGGGAACTATTTGCTCATGTACTGAATGCCGACGATTTCTTGAATCTTCCCTCTTTTTTTTCTTTTTTTCTTTTTTTTTCAGCTTCTTCCGGTGTAAGCACCATCCTCGCTGACTTTCAACCTATATTACATACATTCCCCATTGAAATCCACCCAAACATGTACAAAACTATGGAATTATGTAAGTAATGATTAAATTGCACATTGAATAGTTCTCTGTGCGTGGGTTCAGATGAATTATGTCTTTTGCTGTAGTAAACCTGGCCCAGAGCATGCAACCCAACATTTTTTATATAACACATATCGCATATGCAATATAACGCACCTCTGATATATCGCATATGCGTTATTGATATAATGCTTTTTAATTAATAGGCATGTTTTTTACATGATCTCCAAAATGTGTATGCGATATATCACATATGCGATTTAGTGCATATGGGATTTAGTGCTCACTTAATATGCAACTTGACTGATCTAGATGCTTATAAAATATTAAAATATTAAATATCAAATGCATATCAAACTTGGACTAAAATATGTTAAACTTCTATAACGAATAGTATGACTATGACGATGATGATTATGTAGATGATGATGATGATGATGATGAGGATGATGACTAAGATCATGAGGATGAGGATGATGATGATGAGGAGGAGGAGGAGGAGGATGACTATGATGATGATGAGGAGGACGAGGATGAGGGTGGTGGTGATGATGATGATGATGAGGATGATGACGATGATGACGATGATGATGATGATGAATAAGGATGGTGATGATGAGGAGGATGATGACTATGATGATGATGATGAGGATGAGGGTGATGATGATGATGATGATGATGATGAGGATGAGGGTGATGATAATGAGGAGGAGGAGGAGGATGAGTATGATGATGGTGATGATGATGATGAGGATGGTGATGATGATGATGATGACGATGATGATGGCGATGATGATGGCGATGATGATGATGATGATGATGATGATGATGATGATGACGATGAACAATGATGATGAGGATGAGGATGAGGATGAGGGTGATGGTGATGATGATGATGAGGATGAGGATGAGGATAATGATGATGATGATGATGATGATGATGATGATGATGATGACGATGATGATGATGAACAATGATGGTGATGATGATGAGGAGGAGGATGATGACTATGATGATGAGGATGAGGGTGATGATGATGATGATGATGATGATGATGATGAACAATGATGATGAGGAGGAGGAGGAGGAGGATGACTATGATGATGATGGTAAGGATGAGGATGAGGATGAGGATGAGGATGAGGATGATGAAAATGATGATGAAGATGAGGATGAGGGTGGTGGTGGTGGTGATGATGATGATGAGGATGATGATGACGATGACGATGATGATGAACAATGATGGTGATGATGAGGAGGATGATGACTATGATGATGATGAGGAGGATGAGGATGAGGCTGATAATGATGATGATGATGATGATGATGGCCATGATGATGATGATGAGGATGAGGGTGATGATGATGATGTGGATGATGTTGATGAGGATGAGGATGATGATGGTGATGATGATGATGATGGTGATGATGACGATGATGATGACAATGATGATGACGAGGATGATGATGATGATGATGATGACAATGATGACAATGAAAATGAATAATAATGATGCGGATGAGGGTGATGATGATGATGAGGAGGAGGAGGAGGATAATGATGATGAGGATGAGGATGATGATGATGATGACGATGATGATGAACAATGATGGTGATGAGGAGGAGGAGGAGGAGGAGGAGGATGATTACTATGATGATGATGATGAGGATGAGGGTGATGATGATGATGATGAACAGAAAGATGATGATGATGAGGATGAGGGTGGTGATGATGACGATGATGAGGATGATGATGATGAGAATGGTGATGACGATGATGACGATGATGATGATGATGATGATGATGAACAATGATGGTGATGATGAGGAGGAGGAGTAGGATGACTATGATGATGATGACGATGATGAGGGTGATGATGATGATGATGATGTTGATGATGATGACCATGATGAGGAGGATGATGATGATGGTGATGATGAGGGTGATGATGATGATGATGATAATGATGATGATGAGGATGATGACTATGATGATGAGGAGGAGGAGGAGGAGGAGGATGATGACTATGATGAGGAGGAGGAGGAGGAGGATGACTATGATGATGATGTGGAGGATGTGGGTGATGATGATGACGATGATGAGGATGAGGATGAGGGTGGTGGTGGTGATGATGATGATGACGACGATGACAATGTTTATGAACAATGATGGTGATGATGAGGAGGATGATTACTATGATGATGATGATGAGGGTGAGGGTGATGATGATGATGATGATGATGATGATGATGATGGTGATGATGATGGGGATGAGGGTGATGAGGAGGAGGAGGAGGAGGAGGAGGAGGAGGAGGAGGATGAGGATGATGATGGTGATGATGATGATGAGGATGGTGATGATGATGACAATGATGACAATGAGGATGATGATGGTGATGATGATGATGATGATGATGATGACGATGATGATGAGGGCCGACCTACCTATGAGTGATGACATAATTCATATGAGTGATGACATAAATCAATATTCAATCTCTCTGTGAATGTTGCAAATTTTTCCTTGAAGCTGAATAGATCGAAGGACGGGAGGAATTATTGTTTTCTTGGATGCACATCCCATGGCTTCGTTCATCACCCTTATGTATAGGTATTTATGAATTCTTGTTTTTTTGGTGCTTAAACATAGTGGTATAAATCCAAGTTTCTGCAACTGTTCTATTTATTTAATCAATTGTCCAAGGATGTATGTTTCTTTCTTAGCTTGGTTTTGATATTCCACATTTTATATTTATTGAATTATGGTAGATATAGACCATTCTAATTCTCATTGTGTTTTTTTCTTTACACAATACTCCAAGGATATATATTTCTTTCTCATTTTTTCTTTGGTATTCTGCACTTTATACTAATTCAACTCTGTCAGCATCCAAATTCTCATTGTATTCTTTTGTTTTCTTTCCACTATCCTGTTGTATCAACATTTCCTATCTCAAGAATGATATTATATTTTTTCTTTTAAATCTCTTAATTGCTCATAGATTTCGGTAGCCATGCCAACGGGAAGTCCAACGTTCAATTCTGGTAATTCCTAAGCTAGCAGCAATTTAATATTATTGGCATGAGCGTAAAGTCTGAGACCCCTTAACAAATCTGGCAGCATTGGAATGCCTATGTACATATGTTGAGGGTTAAAACCCTATTTCCTAATTTTTATTTCTCTGAAATTTCTGTGTACATACATTTAGATTTAAACCCTTATTTCTTAATGTTTCTTTGCTTTCTCTAGCATTTGTGTCCATCATAGTGTTGTCTAAATGGTATTATAATGGGAAAAGGATGTCATTAATCTTTTTTACTCTCGTACCAAATTAGTTAAGTAAAAACGCATATGCATTATAGCTTATTCATATTACATATACGCTATATTGCATATGCGATATAAATAAGTTATAACACATATCCATTTTTTTAAAATTTAAAAAATCGGTGGGAATAAGGTTTGGCATTATGTTCAGAAATAGCTTCAGACTACCAAACCTATTGGCTAGGAAAAATAAAATAGGGCTATTTCTTGTCTTTTAGAACTCTATCAATATGCTCAGTTTAGATGGCATGTTTTGCTATGACAAACACAATATTTTTTATGAAAAGTTAGAATATTGTAGAGTACAATCTTACAATTCTGAATATGTATTTTTTTCCTTCAAAACTATGTTTTATTTATTTATAATTATTTTTCTAAATGACACATGTCAATTTTTGAAAATAGATACATCAATTGTTTTTTATATAACTTTTGATTTCCATCACCATTTCCCAAGAAAACTATATGGTGCACTAGATGAGATCAAGCTCTACGATCTTATATATAGAAATCAAGGATTTCATTAATTTTTCCCTCTAAATTGTTGCACCTGCACATAACATTTTCATTTCAATATTTTGTGACTTCAATAATTAATAATAAAAACATTAATTCATGAAAAATTCTGAAAAAATAGTGTTGCACTAGGCCCATATGTCCTTTATATGTCTGCAATATTTTATCACAAATTGACATCATTTACCTCATATATTGCCACACCCACACAAACATATATGTTAAGATGTGCTGAAAATTTGAAAACCCAATTTCACAGAAACTAATTTTATAATCATTTACACACATTTTGTCTGCATAAATGCTATATATTATGAAAGCTGATTCAATTACCTATCTTTTGTCTTTTTACTTCATCTTCAAATAAGTTAGGGAAGTACCCCTATTGTCACCTAAGGTTAGAGTTTCCAGGTTTTTTCAGTATTATGTGGCATCTAAAGTGTCTTTAAAGGAGTCCATGATTGTGCATTAGGCCACATATAACATGTTATTTAAATAATAAAATGAGAACATTTAAATAACAAGAATAATAAAATTCTTAAATAGAATTGTAGATAGAAAAGCATAGTAGTCCATGCACGATATGAGAAGCACTTAATGGGTAATAATCAAAAATATTTTTATGTTTTTATTTTTGGAGTCCAATCATGGATGGGAATAATTAAAAGAACATTAAACACATGTGGAATGTAGCAAAGCATTCAAAAAACAACATGAGTGACATGTGTTAATTGTTCTATGATGCCATAGCTTAAGTCCTAAATTGATTAGCATTTAATACATTTTCACAATAACAACATAAACAGGATCACTAAAAGAAACAAAATCACAAGGTACACAACAATTTATCATGAGGAAACCTTAAAGGAAAAAGCCCAGCAAAAAATTCCTCAATATAGATTACTAGTATGCAATGACCAAATACCAAGGTCTCATTAAGTGAGAGACCAAATCCCAAGAATAAGAGACAAAATACCAAAGAGACGAGTCCTCCTCCTTCTCTGTCCCTCCTTCTTTCTCTCTCTTGCACAATACAAGTGTGAGTGAGTGTATACAATGAGGGAGGGCGCTTCTCTATTTATATTGATCTTCCCAACTGACATTTTCCCTAACTAAGATGAGCTATCTAACTTACAGGGCCGACCTACCTAGGAGATTTCACAATGATAATTATATGACTCTTCTCAGGGTACTATTGACCTGAATTACAACATAGGGTTTACCTCATGAATTTTACATGGCCTTTTACATCAGTGATATCTCTCGAAGGAGGAATAATAATAATAATGTAAAGTACAAGTAGAATATTCTTTGAAGTTACATTATTTCAACACTCCCCTATAACACAAAGGGTAATCTATTGACAACAAAAACAACTAGTGTGGCTCTACACACCATCATTGTAAGGAGGAAGGAGGAATCATCAACATCATATTCTGGAACATCGTCTGGTACATCTATAGATCATCACAAAATTTGAACAACATCATCATCCACAGTACAGATCTAGAGCATCATAATATGTAGCATGGAATTAGGGCATCATCATCTGCAACATGGAATCGAAATATCATCAACATCATGGACCTGGATCATCATCATTTGTGGCATGGAACTAAAGCATCATCTACAGTATAGAGATGGAGCATCATCATTATTTGTTGGAACATCAACATATGTAGCATGGAACTGAATCATCATTTGCATAAAAACCAATACATCACTAGCATCGATAACACGAGGCTGGCTCATCAACATAAAGCTGGAACAACAATAACAATGACAACATGAGGTTGGTTCGTCAGCATAAATCTTGAATGACAACAAAAACGACAACACGAGTCTATCTCATCATCATAAATATGGAGTGACAACAACATGTGATAGGTATAACAACAACATCATCATCAACAACTCAAGGATAAAGAAACATCATTTAGGGTAGGTATAAAAACAACCAACATGATCCTTTATTTTTGAATTACGGGATCAAGTCTTTGTAGAGATACCAATACTGATCACAACTAACACATACATACACAAGATGATACTTCCTTTCGGAAGTATGAGATCAATTCCATCACTGACATCCTGGATGATACTTCCTTTCAAAATCACATGATCAAGTCCATCACTAACATCCTAGATGACCCTTCCTTTCAGAATTACAAGATCAAGTCCACTACTAAGATCATGGATGATCCTTCCATTAGAAATTACAAGATCAAGTTCAATAGCATCCTGGATGATATTTCCTTTTGGAATTGTGGGATCACGTCCACTACTAACATCCTGGATGATCCTTCCTTTTAGAATTATGGGATCGAGTCCAACAACATCTTGGATGATCCTTCCTTTCAGAATTAAGGGATCAAGTCCACTACTAACATCCTGGACGATCCTTCCTTTCGGAATTACAGGATCAATTCCAACAACATCTTGGATGATCCTTCCTTTTAGGATTACAGGATCAAGTCCACTCATAAACATTTAAGACGATCCTTCCTTTCAGAATTAAGGGATTGAACCCAATCACAACATTTAAGACGATCCTTCCTTTCATAATTATGGGATCAAGTCTATCCACATAAACATTTAAGATGATCCTTCCTTTCAAAATTACAAGATCAAGTAAAAGGATGATCAATCCCATCATCTACATCTTGGACAATCCTTCTTTTTTTAAATATGGGATCAAGTCCATAAACATATTTAAATGATCCTTCCTTTCTGAATTATGGGATCAAGTCTAACACGATCAAAATTTAAGACGATCATTCCTTACGAAATTACAAGATCAAGTTTAAGGATGATCAATCCCAACTGAGATATCTTATATGATCATGATACTATAGTATAAAAAATACTACTCGCCCTTTCGAGGGAATTCTTTACAGACAACACCAAGCATATCTCAGAAGTATTCAAAGTTCACAAGAGATAGACGCTTAGTCAATACATCTGAAACCTTCTCATTTGTGCTCACATATTGGAGCTTTATAGAGCCCTTCTGCACAATGTCACAAATGTAGAAGTACCAAATTTCTATGTGATTTGTCTTATAATGGAAAACATGGTTCTCTATGATCTTCATGCAAATTTGGTTATCACATAGAATCATGATAGCATCCATATCCAGATGGAACAGATGTGACAACATCTTTCGAAGCCATATGGCTTCACAACTAGTGAAACAAGTTGCAATATATTTTGCTTCTACAGTGTTGAGAGAAACACTATACTGCTTCCTACTTATCTATGAGATCACAACTGATCCCAAACTAAAACATCCTCTTGAAGTGCTCTTTCTATCTGATACACTTCCTTCCCAATCAGAATATGTATAACAATACAATCTAAAGTCATGATCTCTAGTATAATTGATACCATTGTCTACCATACCTTTCAAGTACCTCATCACATGATTTACAACTACCAAGTGAACATGTTTGGGATCAAACATATACTGAATCAGAGTGTTCACAAAAAATCATATATCCGGTTGAATATTCGTCATATACATCAATGGACCAAATTATGATATGTTTGTATAGTGTCACATCCACTAATTCTAACAATGCATCAACCAACACCTTCAAGTGTGTATCCATGGGTGTTGACATGGATTTACATTCCAACATGTCAAACCTTTTTAGGATTTCCACTGCATACTTCCCTTGGTTAAGGAATATTCCTTTCGGGTTGTGCCATACTTCAAGACCTAGAAAATAATGCATCAAGCCAAGGTATTTCATCTCAAATTCTGTAGTGAGATTATTCTTACACTCCGATATTTGATTCCCATTACCTATCAGGAATAAATAATCCACATATAGCAACAATATGACATGTTCATCATCCATAACCTTGAAGTAAAGGTTAGGGTCATCCTTACTTTTGGTAAATCCCAAGCTCGTCATAAAACTATCAATTATTCCATATATATTAATATCTTGGAGCTTGCTTTAAACCATACAAATCCTTCTTTAGTTTATAGACATGTGTCCTTATATCTTATACTTCAAAACCTTGTGGTTGTTCTATTTACACTTCTTCTTCAATAACACCATTTAGGAAGGTTATTTTCACATCCATCTGGTGTAACTTACATTATGTCTTGGCTGCTAGCACCATGATGGTTCTGATAGAAGTGTACCTTTCTACATGAGCACTATATCTCTTCATAATTAATTCCTTCCTTTGAGAGAATCCTCGGGCCACAATTATGGATTTTTACTTCTCGATACTTCCATTGACTGTATGTTTTATCTTGTAGATCCATTTGGAACATTCCACACTTTTACCTTATGGTTTGAGAACTACTTCCCACACATCATTATTCATTATGGATTGGTATTCTTCTGTCATGGGTTCTACCCATTCTCTCTTTTGAACCACTGCTTCAAAACAAGTAGGTTCTTTGTTTACAATATCATACCCCAAATCCACATAACTAGGAAATAGTTTTGGCTTTTTGCTCTTCCTTGTGGAGCCTTCTGGAGCACCATACATTTCCCCTTCTTGAATAATCTTACAATCCCAAGCTAGATTTCTCGTGTGGGAGGTTCTTTGGGATCCAACATTTTATGTTCTTTTAGGATCTCATCATCAGGAGAAGGTGCAACTTCCTTCATTCCCTCTATAGATTTGGGAGATACAACCTCTTCATATGTTCCTTCAAGTTGGAAATTTCTCTATATCTTCATCAAAGTTTCATCCTTCATGATCAAAATTTAGGTTTGATAGACCTGTGACTACCTTTCTCAAATGTGGCAGGGTTTTTATCATTTTATGTGAGCAATCCTTCTATGGACTTGTAGTATCATGAATCAAGGATGCTTCTGAGTGACCTTTCAATTTTTACAGGCCACCCTCTAGTGATAGATACATATTCTAGACTCACATATTCTTCAACTTCTTATTTTGCTAACTTCTTGGGAGGTTCTTCTTCTTCTTCTTATTCCGCTAAGTTAACATGATGTCTTTTGTTATTCTTCCTCTTATATTCTTCTTTCTTTGTTGGACAATTTATGGAAATGTGTACTATCTTATTGCAATGGTGATAGTGATAGGAGGAGAAATCTTTCAGCTTGTAATATCCCTTTTTATTCTTTTGAAACTTCTTAGGAGGGTAAGACCCCTTAATAGTTTCCTTCTTGAAATTATGTTTTCCATTTCTTCTTCTGGTATGAGTAGCTAGAGCATGATCATCATCTCTAAGTAGTGCTTCTATGTTATCTACTCTCGCTTCCTCTTGAACACATTCTTCCCATAGGACATCAAATTGTAGGATTTCCTTCCTTGCACAGATTGTCTAGGTGAAAGAGTCCCACGGTCTAGTAAGACCATTGAGAGCGGTCATTACTAGTTCAATTTCATCAATCTTGTATTCAATTGCTTCTAGTTGTTCCTTGAATTGAGAGACCCTTGTGAAGTATTGGTGGATAGATTCACCATTTCTCATCTTTGTACTTTTGAGTTGGGATATCAATTTCATCTTCCGGTTGATGTTTCTTCCTTTATACATTCCTCATAAGGCATCCAACATCTCCTTAGGTGTATCCTTAGAGGGTACCTGAGGAATCAAGTGATCCTTAATAGAATAAACGATGACCCTCTTGGCTCTAATCATGTCTTTCTTGTAATTTTCCTTTGCTTCATCTTATTTGGGCTCTGGCACAACTTTATTGATAAAATTTGCAAGATCATTCTCTTATAGAATGAGTCATATTCTTTATTTCCAAGCACGAAATTTTTCTATGCCTTCCAACTTGTCATCAATCTTAGTGCTTGGAGACATCTTGTCCTGTAGATCAGAAAATTACCAAACTTAAAATATTCTAAAAAATGAAAACTATACTCACCAAATATGTGCTTGACTGAGGAGAATATGATGGTACAATCAGTTTCTGAAGAATCCAAATTCTAACCCTTGAATCAGGACTTGTAAGATCCTGTACTGCAATTGTTGGTTATGTTTCTGGTTTTCTGGTTCCAAGACAAACTAGGGCTCAAACTTTTGGAGGATCATCCCAATAAAAAATAATCAATCTTGGGTCCAAAATATGCGCCTAGGAGGGGCGCACTTCCCTATGTAACTTGCACTACAAAATTCCACTTTATTAGAAAACCCTAATTTCCTTTTCAAGAGAAGGAGAGAGAGATTTACCTCATCAAAGTTGCTCTTTTCAGGATAGCTTACATACCATATGTAAAGAACCAAGAGCAATCAAATATCTTGAGATGTAAATTTTTTATTAATGTGAAAAAAATTTAAAATAAAAAAAATTTACACCAAAACAAATTGGATGGATTCTTTTACGTATTTGATAAATCCTATTTTTAGTTTAAAATGAATCTATGATGATTCAGATTAATTACAAAATAAAAAGTTATCTCATAGATAAAATTATTTATAAATAAAAGTATTTAAAAATTTAATAATAAAAAAAAAATCATATTTTTCTAGAATGTAATAAATCACTCATTTCCCCTATTAAACTATACTTTTCAAATTTGAATGTAATCAACCACTGATTTCATATACCAACGTAGATCCAAATCCTAGGCTCTATGAAGCGCCGAGAGGGATCAAATATCTTCTTAGGTATCCATTGATTTGATTCAAACCAAAAGACACATCTTTTTATTTAAGGTCCACATATAATATTTTATTATTAATATTTAATATTATTTATGGCCCACATATAATATTTTTTATTATTTTTTATTTTGTTTTAAACTAACATTACAACATTTCCCCATACATGGTTTTAAAACCATATGCAAGGCCCTCCTACAACCATGGGTTGTTTAGGAGGCCTTGCACATGGTCTTAAAACCATTCGCAAGGCCCTCCTAAACCATGTACAATAAAACTATGGGTTGTTTAGGAGGCCTTGCACATGGTTTTAAAACAATGTGCAATGCCCTCCTAAACCATGTACAATAAAACGATGGGTTGTTTATAAGGCCTTGCACATGTTTTTAAAACCATAAACCATGTGCATGGTTTAAAACCATGTGCACATGGTTTGTTTATGGTTTTAAACCCATGTGCATGGTTTTAAACCATGTGCACATGGTTTTAAAACCATGTGCAAGGCCAACATTTTTTATTATTTTGTTAAGTAAAAACATTACAACATCTCCCCCATATTGTTTTTTTTTCCTTACCCATATTTTTTTACGGATAATTAAATTTTTACTTTTTTATTGTTTTGTTCGGTAGGAAGATTACAACATCTCCCCCATATTAGGTTTTTTTTTCTGGCCGACATTTATTTTGGCCTATAATTAAAAAAATTATTTTTTATTAATAAAAATAACATTACGTAATGTTACATAACATTACGTAATGTTACAAGATCTCCCCCATACTGGGTTGTAGAGCGCCTCTCGGCGCAATTAAACCAGCGTAGATCCAAATCCTAGGCTCTATCAAGCGTCGAGAGGGATCAAATCTCTCTAGGTGCAAACCTCTTCTGAGGTATTACACTCAATGAGCTAGTAACTTTTGTGTGTCCTATATATACCATTGATTTGATTCAAACCAAAAGACACATCTTTTTATTTAAGGTCAACATATAATATATTTATTATTAATATTTAATATTACTTATAGCCAACATATAATATTTAATAATATTTTTTATTTTGTTAGGAACGAACATTACAACATCTCCCATAAATGGTTTTAAAACCATATGCAAGGCCCTCCTAAAACCATGGGTTGTTTAGGAGGCCTTGCACATGGTCTTAAAACCATTTGCAAGGCCCTCCTAAACCATGTAGAATAAAACCATGGGTTTTTTTAGGAGGCCTTGCACATGATTTTAAAACCATGTGCCCAGTCTTCCTAAACCATATACAATAAAACCATGGGTTGTTTAAAAGGCCAACATTTTTTTGCAAATAATTCAATTTTTATTTTTTTATTATTTTGTTAGGTAGGAACATTACAACATCTCCCCCATATTGTGTTTTTTTTCTGATCCACATTTTTTGGGGATAGTTAAATTTTTACTTTTTTATTGTTTTGTTACGTAGGAAGATTACAACATATCCCCCACATTAGGTTGTTTATCTGGCCGACATTTATTTTTTTTTATAGTTAAAAAATCTTTTTTTTTTATTAATAAAAATAACGTTACGTAGCGTTACAAGATCTCCCCCATACTGGGATGTAGAGAGCCTCTTGGCTCAATTAAAATTGTTTATAAACCAGTGTAGATCCAAATCCTAAGCTCTATCAAGCACCGAGAGGGATCAAATCTCTCAAGTGCAAACATCTTCTTAGGTATCCATTGATTTGATTCAAACCAAAAGACACATCTTTTTATTTAAGGTCCACATATAATATTTTTATTATTAATATTTAATATTATTTATGGCTGACATATAATATATTTTATTATTTTTTATTTTGTTAGGAACAAACATTAAAATATTTTGCCCTCCTAAACCATGTATATAAAACCATAGGTTGCACATGGTTTTAAAACCATGTGCAAGGCCAACATTTTTTTGAGGATAATTCAATTTGTTATTTTTTATTATTTTGTTAGGTAGAAACATTACAACATCTCCCCCATATTATGTTTTTTTCCTGACCCACATTTGTTTTTATGGATAATTAAATTTTTACTTTTTTATTGTTTTGTTAGGTAGGACGATTACAGCATCTACCCCATATTAGATTGTTTTTTTCGCCGACATTTATTTTGGCTTATAATTAAAAAAATTATTTTTTATTAATAAAAATAACGTTACATAACGTTACAAGATCTCCCCCATACTGGGCTGTAGAGCGCCTCTCAGCACAATAAAATGATTTAAAAGTTTAATAAAAAAAATAATAATTCAAATCATATTTCTCTTGAATGTAATAAATCACTCATTTCTCCTACTAAACTACACTTTTCAAATTTGAACGTAATCAATTAATCAATCACTCATTTCATACATATTAGATTATACGAGTATAGATCCATCTTAACTATCGCTCTACCAAGTGCCAAGAGGTTTCAATTTTTCTTGAGGTGCAAACCCTTTTTAATTTACAAGGAAATGTTCAACTTCCTTAAATAATTTCAAAATAGGGTAAATATCAGTAACATTAATAATCATATAATCAAATAGTTTTCCAAACATTTCTTTGCTTGTCTTTCTTTAGAACTAATAATGAATATTAAGATTAGTTAATGATTAAAATAATCCATATAAAATTTTAAAATCTAGATTTCCATAATAAATTGGAATTTGAAAAACATTTTACCATCAAATTAAGATTTTAAACATTTATCCAAATGCTTTTGAGAAATGATTTGTTCTTCTTTATAACTAAAAATGAACATTTACATGTCAGGGTTAACCTTGACTTGGGAATGAACAAATATGTAAGTGGTTTAAGGCACATAGTTTTAGTGGCCTCTGGTTTGTTGCTAGTTGTATGTGCATTTAAAGGGCCTTATAAATATGGTTGTAATATTCCAATGTAATGTGCCAAAGAGAGGAGGAGAGATGCTCATTTTGCAATTTATTTTCTATAACATAATTTATTCCTTACATTATGTGTGCTTAGTCAATGAAATTTTAAATTGAAATTTGATATGTAATTACATAAATTTGTTTTACAATTTAGCTATTTTAAAAATAAATTTTATATGTTCTTGGTTTTATCATTTTTATTTTTACTACTCAAGTCAATTGAATTTTAGTATTAATATTTTACTACAGTTTATAAGATTGTGAGTGTTTTCCTAATATGATCGTATATTTATATGATTATAATACTTTTATTTTTTATTTTTCTAATTATAAGCACTAACCCATTCTCTTATTACTCACAAACTTGTGAAAAAGTAACATGTAACTTGGTGATTTTTTTGGTTTTACATAGCATGGGATAGTTTAGATATCCAAATATGTGTAATTGTTTGGTTTTACAAAGGAGGGGATAGTTTATATTTAAATATGTGAAATTTGAGATTATGGGCTAATTTGTAATAGTCTTTTCTAATGGGGATTTAATAAGTTAAATTTTTTAAATGCTCATTAAAAAATAAAATTTTGTTGTGATAATTTAATTAAAAACCATGTTATGATAGAGATTAATATTCTTGTTTGATTGATTCATTGCTAACAACATACATATATGAATATACAAGGATGAATAACTCTCAACTATTAATCTAGCTTAGAGATCAATAATTATAATCATTTCTTCTAGAGAGTTCTCTTTTCTCTAGTTAAGAGACTATTATTTACAACCTTGTCTCTATAAACTAAGTCAACCTTTCTAGATACTAATCCATTCTCTGAGGTTGCCTATCTTTTCACCTTCTCAACAAGTCATGGTTTAATCATACAATGAGTATGAGTCACATATTCCAACACCCCCCTTAGTGAATACTTGTTTGTATCTTCAGTTCTTTTGCTTGTGCTTATTTTTGTTGTCTTGCTTCTTTTTTGTTCATGTCCTCATATGTCTTATGTTTGGTTCATATTCAGTGTGTTGCATCATTTTACTAGATTCCCCTCATCATACATTATCTTGGGATTTTACAACTTTCTCCTAACCATTACAAGTGGTTTTGGCTTACCACGAACCATGCGTCACATTAGGTACTTTTTGGCTGACCACGAACTTCCATTTGTTGCAACAAGAGATTTTTGCTGACAATGAACCATCATAATGGGGAAACTATTTTATAGTACACACACTAACTTGATATTTCTTCACTATGGACTTCGTCCTTAAACCTTCTACTTCTTTCTTTTGTACTTGCATAACACTGATCATTGATTTCCATATAAAAAGAAATACATCCATCAAGACACGTGATTTCCATGTGCTATACTCTCCAATTATCTAAAACTCATTTTCACCTACATGGTTCATCAACATGCCAAACTTTCCCTTAGTCCCAACCAACTCACAATTCAATATTACTTCACACACCCCCCCCTTAATCAAATATTCAACTTCTCTAATCCATGTCAAGCTAGCATATGGGTACATGTATCAACCCCATACCTCTTACAGTGGTTAATTCCGCAACTTGATGCCACAATATTTCTACCTATGAGAGAACATCACATGTTCCATTTCACTACAACATGTTTGGCTACTTAACATGGCTTACAACAACTTGGGGAACACAACCCACCTATAACTAGGCACCACAACTCAGACCATCTAAAAGGGTATACATACATTTAATAGTCCTTACAACAATATTCCAATTACATTCACCACAAGTACAATGAAAATAATGTTCCCTTTTTCCCATTACAAAGATTAGGATCACAAGCATGTCTAACTAGAATGTTGTTTGTTGGATTATGCACACTTCTGACACAACAAACTATGACATTGGTTTGTCAAACTAAATTGATGTGCCAATGCCATGCTTAACCTTTTAAGTGGACATTCTCCTTGTCACATTTCATTTACACATTCAAACTCTTAAACATGGAATGTTGGGTACAACTGACCACGCACTCCAAATTCCTTTCACAATAACCAATATCACTTTTATTACATTTCTTAAACCAAGATATTATGCTTCTTCTATAATCTATCACCTGGATGGCCATTAAAAAATTCCTTTTACCAATATAACATTTTAAATGCCCTTATAAAATCCCCACAACAACATAGGCAGGAAACTCTTTGTAACTGCAACTTCTTTCCTGGTTTCTCACGCTTCCAAACAACAATCCCTTTTCCTAATTTTCAGGAGTAGCGACAACATCACAGATGGTGACTCTCCTCACAAGTAGTGACTACACATTTGGACGCCTCTTTTTCTAGATGAATCCAATCTTACTAGCACAACTCTAGTAGTGAAAATAAAACCCCCCAAGTCTATGTTAGAGAATAGACTTGAGGCAAAATTGATGTTCCTGGTTGAAATATCTTGTAATATATGATAAATCTTATTAAGACAACATGATCTTTTGTTGTGGGTCTTTCTCTAGAATGGATCCCTTAACTTAAAATCTTGAAATTGTACTGGTGATAGAGAAAATGATAATATGCAAATTGTATGGCATGAGGATCATATATCTCATTGAATTTTGTATCCCACTCTTGCATATATTAATTTATGTACTTGAAATTCTAAATTCCCACATAAACAAAGGACAAAATCAAAGTTCTCTTCTGAACAATCTGCACATCACTGTCAACAATTTGGATAGCAACAACTAGAGGACAACAAAGGGTCCAACTACATCAAGAAAACATGCAACAAATCGACACACATCAAGAACAATAGATATAAAAACAAATCAAAACACAATACATGGAAATAGATTTAAAATTCTACATAGAATTTTATAGATAGATTCAGAAATCCTACATGATGGGGAGATCACAAGAGATAAGGAAAACATGTACTTATTTTTGAACCATCTATAGAACAAACAAACTACAACTTAATGAAATACCTTTACCTATCTTGTACAACACAACAAACTAAATTTTTTTGGGGACCTTCATTATCTTGGACCTCCCGTGAGAATTTATGTACAGTTTCGCTCTTATACCAAATTAGAAAACATCATGACACAATGAGAGAGACCAAGACTCTTTCTTGATTGATTCATTGCTAACAACATGCACATATAAATATACAATGATGAATAAATCTCAACCACTGATCTAGATCAGAGATGAAGGTTTGTAATTGTTTCTTCTAGACAATTCTCTTTGCTATAGTCAAGATATTATATATCATAGCCTTATCTCTACCAACTAACTCAACCTTTCTAGATATTAATCGATTCTCTCATGTCATGTGTCTTTTCACCTACTCAACAGGTCATGGGATTAATCATACAACAAGTATGAGTTACATATTCCAACAAATCTTTTAAGATTATTTAACTAAAATTATCACTTTTCTATGTTGAAATTAATTTTGATTTTCTTATTTCATTTAAAATTGTTTTTTTAATTTTTTTCTTGAGTTAATAAATCCCTCATTCTCCATAGAATTGATGAGAGTTTGACCATAACCAAAAATTCTAGGAAATACAACTCAAATTGATTAGGAATCAATGGTAGTGTGCAATTGTGTGGAAGATAAAATTCAATTGTGTATATAAATTGGATGCATAAAATTCACCCAAAGTGCAAAAAAACATGGAGAGAATACACCTAGTCACCGATAGACACAATCTCTCCCATTTCCAACATAGATGGTAGGGATGTGTCCACTCATTTCATTTCAGTCAATTCATGAAAATGGTGAAAAATGTAATTTCCCTTATAACATCAAAGCTATACTGTGCAAGTTGTTATGTATTTTTAGTGTTGCATTGTTTATGCAAAATAAGTCACTAAGCTATCATCATTGCTATAGATTGAGTTTTTTTTTCTTACTTCTGATTGGTTTTGAGCTATTTGGAATTTGTTTCATATCCCTTGAATCTTTATAATTTGTGACACCTCTACATGAGGAATACAAGTCTCCAAAGAACCTCGTGGTGAGATGGAGAATGTCACAAACCTTAATCCAAATTGGGATCTCTCTAATAATCCTCCTTTGCATCCCTTTCTTGATGTTTTATTCTTCCTTTGAAAATGATTGGTTATTCTCTACTACAAATTATACAATGTACACATTAATATACGTTCTAAACCTAGAATTCAACATCTTGATTCAGTCAATGATCCAAATGATTCAAAGTAACTTGGTCCACAACACTGTAGGAAACCAGTTTCTTCCTCCAATACTGATATTATGGGGTTTTTGGAAGACTCTTAAGAAACATATATAGGCTTAGTGAAAACTTACACCAAACAAATTTTTACTATCCTAATACATGTCCTCTAAAAAAGACATACTCCTTAAGATTTATGGTATTCCAACCCTACAAGTGGCTTCTTGTAGGATGAAATATTCAAATCTCTTTTCCCACTAATCCTAAATTTGACTCTTTGCGACCAAGGTTCCCATTCAATTAGCACATCCATGTTTAAGAATCAGTCTTGACAAGATCATTGTTTTTTGGTGCAAACATTAATACTAAGGTTCTCACACAAAGGCAAATAAATGTCACCATTGTAGTATATTCCACTAACATTTTCAATTCTCCTGGAGGGGAGGAAGGTCTCACCCAAATCACTTCCGACACCTATGTGAAATGATGGAGAGCTAATTAAGGACATTGTAAACTTAATATGATTTATTTGAACTTTTACAAAGCTTGTGAAAACATACATGTCCATTATATAGGCATTCACATCTAATTGTAACATAAAAAAATGCAATACACAATGTTAACTGAACATTATGCATCACACAACATTCATATAACAATAAAAAATAAATTTTAAAGAGGGAAACCAATATCTCATTTTATTATCTTCTCTAAAATCAATACATTTAGCTACAAGTCTTTCAACCAGTTCCCTTGTACGATTAACAATAGCCAATATCCATGTACACTATAGCCAGGACAATAGCGATAACAATGATTATAATCCCCAACTAACAACAACACTCCCAATTTGCAGCTCGCGTGGATTTTTAGTCCTTCCTAAGTGGTTGATTCTAAATGTGTCAAGATTTCTAATAAGAGGGAGAGAAACTACATCCATATCCTTGTGTTAAAGTTGGATTGCTAATAACAAGCTGGAAACCATCCTCTATATCAGGTGAATGCAACAATCACTTACTAATGAGATGGAGAAAAGGTGGCCTCTTTCCCTCTCTACATTCAGATTGGCCTTGGACAAATTTGATAGGTACATAGATTGTGTAAAGGAATTGGGTACTCACTAGATATGACTTAGGTTCCACTGTCCACTTTTATTGGAAACTCTCAAGGATGAAGATGAATCAGGATAAAAAAAAAATTGTTTATCACAAATAAGTGAAATTTTTGGTGAGTGAAAAAGTAAGCAACATTCATATATCATTTATTATCCATAAATACACCATTGCCTGAATTAATAATTCCATCCAGGATTGTTAATAAACAAGCTTATGTTAGGGTTTACCAATTAAGGTGCTCTCTTACATACGAGAGTTTAGACTTGAGAGTTGTATCTTGGATATTATCTTATTGTTTTGATCCTTCAGAATATTCCTTACTTTTATGGAAGAAGCGACCCTTGGACTAAAGTTCATTTGACTGAGCCAAAATTTTCTACACATTTATATCAAATTACAATAAGTATCACATACCTAGCACATTTTTCAAGTATTATTCACCCATTAATGTATAACCTATGTGTATGTATGAATTTATCACCATGCAATCATGACTGTAACCTAAAAAGATAAGAGTCTTGATAATCTAAAAGTATCTAGTTCAAGGATTTTATTGGGATACATTTCAATATATATTAAAAAAAAATAGCAGAGACAACAATTACAGAGCTTCGATGATATATAGAAAGGCTACATGATTGACTAAGCACAACAAAATAGTAGAGACAATAGATACAGAGCTTCTTGGATTGGCTGAGCACAACAAAATATACAAAGGCTACATGATTACATTCACATTCTATTATCCATAATGTGTTTTTTCTTAACCAATCTACAATATTAGGATCTAGGTAAACTATGCCACCTATTCTGCATGATGACTTGCATTGATTTAGAGGCCAAAGCAGTATCCCTATAGATGATAGATCTCATTTTCCTCTTGCTCAAATTCTGTCCTTTTTTGTTGAATTTTTTTTTCAAGCTTCTGTTCTTTTTGTTTGTTTATGTGTGAGGAATTTTTGTTTTGATCTTGATAATTGGTTGGGTTAGAGGCTTGAGTTAGATTATGGTTTTAGCTTCATTATTGGGATGGTTTGGTTTAATTGGGGCTAGTATCTTGCTAAGGGTATTTTTTTATTTAGGTAATAATGAAGATAGAAGTGGGAATGTTCATCCATCCTCTGTATGCTAGTGTCAAAGATATAATTTGGAGACATACCCTCAGATTTCCAAATCTCTGGACTCTAAGGAATGCAAGAAACTTAGTCCCATCCTAAGTTTGAGCTAAAAAAATTTAGTGAGAGAAGCTAGGTGCATTCTACTGTGCAATATTGAAATTCAAAACCCTAGTGTGCCCAAAGCATTTCCAAACCCCCAATCACATATAAAAAAAAGTGAAATTTTCTATACAGTGAAGGAATTAATGCATTTTTCAAACGGCCCTAGTGATCTGCACAACACATTTCTATGAATTTAAGAAATTTTCATTTTTATGTGCTCTGCAGAGAATCAATTTTCAAAGATTAATTTTTTGGTTGATGTTTTAACTTACTTAAGACATCTCAGTCTCCTTCTAGTGGTCTTGATTTCCTCTTGGCGCAGAACTGGGTATCCTCTAGGGGAACAAGCACAAGGGCTCTCCCCTTCAGTAATTTGTGGGTCTCCTCCTCTTCTGTCATGTGGTCTCGAATGGTGCAGGGATACGCTCTGGTTCAGAGTTCCTTCTCCTCGAATTCACACTTCGTTTCAACTATGTCGTAGTTTATCCTTCTCGCTTCACACTTATAAAGGGTTTCTTACATATTTGTTTCACTAATATTGAAGACAAAATACCCACATGGATTCCAAATGATTTCTCTATATATAAACATTCAAGGTCTTATAATTCCCTCAAAAATATTTTCCATTTCTAGGATGGTGGAGATTCATGGTCCTAATTTCATTTTAGTGCAAGAAACCATGGGCGAGGGGAACAAGGTTGTTTAGGAGTTAGGAAGGTTGTTAAAAGATTAGGATTATAGGTATTTATATGCAATTGGTAATGTTAGTGGTCTATTGACAAATTCTACAAATTCATTTTATTTGCTATCTTTTTCTATTATTGAATTAGGTATATGGACCAAGCTCTATCTCAAAGACTTGGTCCATACCTTATATATGTTAATTGTTATGGGTCTCATGAGGAAATCCATGTTGATTGGAACTTGTGTTTCTATATGTCATGTGTAAAGGAAGGAAGGGTTATTATTATAGGTGATTTAAATTTCACTTTGTATAGAGAATTGTTGGGGTTCAAATGGTAGATTGGACAAATCAACCACTTACTTTAAGCGTACAATATATTTTTTAATGAGGTTATTATGGCATAGTTATAGTGAATTAGATCTTTGATTGAATCTAGAGGTAGTTTGAATCATAATCCTATTCATATCTTGATAAAAAAGAAAAATAATAGAGGTATAAGAAAAATAACAGAGGTATAATAGAGGTAATAGTTATAGTGAATTAGCTTTGTTTTAGAAGAGGATAACCATATCCTTATGGATTAAGTCTCGGGATGAAATATAGATTGTTCTTGTATCCTTTAAAAAATATTAGTCTAGGACTACATATGTAGATTATGTAATTGTATTTATGTTTTTATGATCTTTTTGGAGGAGGATTTTATTAGGGTTACTATGAAAATAAAGAACTCGTGCAAAGTTTCAAGTTATTTAAATGCTTTTTGTTTTAATTACAAAAAGGACAAGGTTACATGCAAATTTAACCAATTATTATTTGATTAAGTATTTGCATAAAAACTGATTGATATATAAATGAAGTTAAATTATCTCATGTATTTTGTCTCTCACCGAAGGGTAGGCACATAAATAGGTATAAGGATGATCTTCCGTAAGCAAGTTAGGTAGTAATTATAAAGAGACTCTTCTTTTATGTACACAATAAGGTATTTACAATTTTCAAATACATAACTTCAAAATTAATAAAAACCACAAATGTACAGATCCAAGTTCCCCTTTAATACTCTGTTCAAAATAATCTTTCCAGGAGAAGTGTCATGTCTCTTAAAAACAAACTCTAGAATTAATCTAGAATATAAATAACTAAGCTAGTTTATACACAAGCCTCTTTAGCCCTGTTTTCTTAATGATTAAATTTTTTTATTAACACCAAGTTGAGATTATCGAAAAACCATAGCACTGGTTAAAGGCTTCAGGTCAGGATGGTGTTGTTTCTGCAGTATTTTGTCTTACAAAAGAAAGTTACAGGAAGCCTTAGGTATTATTTATTTTTAAAACCCTAGGATCTTTTGTATGAACTGAAATCATTTACACAGTAGTATTATTAACTATTGGCCATCATGGCTCACTTATGCCATTTATAAACTAGAAGAGCATCAATAGGGGCCTTATAGTTAAATTTTATTTTTCCTTTTTAAGTGTTTCAAAATCCTACTAACTATCAATAGAAGGATAACAAGTGAGTAACCATTATTTTAATTAATAAAACCTTATTTATAACTTTAAAGAGTAAAAAAACCAAATATGCTCTTAAACTAAAGCTCTCCTATTACTACATTACGACTTCAGCGTGAGTTCTTGCAGTAAGACTGGTAAACCAATTGAAGGACTTAGTAAACAAAATGTAAGCAACATACATTATATTAAATAAAGAAATAAGTGTACACATAATCCTTCATGTGCGTTATCCCATAACCTATCCATTATTTTATCAACAAACAGTAAGGAAATGCAACAATGGCTTATAGCCTAAAACATTACTGCAAAGTAAAGGTGTTATAATCTTAAATCAACATTACAGTTTGAGTATTGAAACAAAATCTAAGAAATATGTAAATCCCTCACGGGTTCATACATTACTAACAACATTTACAAGATTTTATTAATAACATAGATCGAAACCAAGTTCTCTTTTTTATCAAAGCAAATTTATTACTATCACACAACGAGTGGCATGGGGAACAAACCCCAACGCTGCCAGTTTGATTACCCATTCAAAATAGCAAAATTGTGTTTTAGAGTGCCTTTCTACACCCAAAATTAAATACACAGAATAAAGGCTCATGACCATGTTTTCTCTTAAGCATTGTAATGAATTTAAAACTCAAATCCCATCATAGGGTCAGACTAGCCCGAAGTCTGTATTATATAAATAAATTTCTATAATCGAAATGGAAGAACATTAAACCCCATATCTTCCAAAGGATTGTGGAATAGTCACAAGACTCCATAGATAACAAATTATTTACATTCTCAATTTACACAATTTCTTAAATAGTAAAATGAACATAGATACAGTTTTGAAACCCTTATGGTTCTTACAACAAAAAAAAAGTTTAAAAGTAGAAGGAAAAGATATTATTGAGTGGCATAGTCTGTTACGATTCCATGGGTGTTAAATAACATCCTTATAACATCAAAAGTATATATTACCAAAGCAAGTATACCACTTGCATGTTGTCAACATAGCATGGAGTGGAAGGAAAACCCCAACGCAAAAAAAAAACACACCACAAGCACCAGTTGGTTCCCTCAAGAGCCACCTAGGGTAGTTACATGGGTCTTACCAGTTAAAGAGGGGCTTCATAGCTAGTGATCCATCCACAACCCCATTACAGAGTTGGTCCTACATACAGGAGGTTACATTAGACTCTCATCATTGTAAAATCCTGGTAAAGATAATAAAAAAAAAATACAGAAGTAGTGTTTACTTTCATGACCTTTAAAGGAACACATAATCTCAAAAAATGAAGATTGTAGACTCCTTTAGCAAACAAAATAGGTTCATACAAACTCAAAGGATAACGAGAATAAAGTTTCAGAACTCTTCCATCTCATCTCATATCCAGATGAAGGATAAGACCAAACAACAGAAGGACAAATGTATTTGCAGAGCCACCTCCACCTTCAAAAAAAACTCATTGAAATGACAAACCTTCTCTTGAAAGAGCACTAAAACTTTATGGTTTTTCATTATGAGAAATGATCGTCAGCTGGAGTCCTCACGACCATCACATGGTCTGAGGGAAGACATTTTAAATTCGTGTCCATGATCTATCTTAATAACCATAAAGTTTCCCAAGTCAACCACCATATATATCCATCCTTAAAAGTTAACTACATGGCATAGCTCACTTCCAAGTTTTTACAAATCATGTTTTTTGGCTCCCATCATAAGGTTATAACTCTTGTACAACCTTCTACTATAATATCCAAATTTTTTGATCTAATACTTATGGTAATAATCCTTGTTGCTTAAGATGTTGTTTTGATGTTTTATATTAGGCAAAAGACCCCACTGCACCTGAGAATGATGTATTGTTTGATATATTGGGTATAAGCCAATTTCATATGTTTTATATATATATATATGATTTCATGTTTTGGGCATGGACCCTGAAGCACATAATTGATGAGATGTTTTGTGTTGAGCGAACAACTCTGGGGCACATGAGTATTTATATTTGTGTTGAGAGAGCATCTATGGAGAACATGAGTATTTATATTTGTGTTAAGCGAGAAGCTATGGAACACATGAGTTATCAAACATTTTTGTTGAGCATGAAGCTCTAAAGCACATGAAAAGATAAAATTGGAAGTGTTGGGCATAAGCCCTGGAGCCTTCCAAGTTGATGTTAAGCCTAATATCTGGAACTTCAGATCATTGGCCATTGTATCCCTAGGTGTATCCTACAAGTACATCCTAGCGTTAGTGTTGAGAGAGGAGCTCTCGAACTGCACTAAGTTTGTAACTCCCTATTTTTAGCGTTGAGTATGGGCTCTTGATAAGTGCTAGGAGTTACTGAAAAGAATTAATTATGTTGAGTGAAAACGACTCGGATAAAACATTGATATCATCTTACTTATTTTTAAGTGATTAAATGAAATTTTTAATTTATGTTTCTCATCAAGTACTAAAGAAATACTATGTTATACGAGGGAATCCAACATGCAAGGAGATTTAGAGTTGCCTAAACTAGTTGACCTAACCCCTACCTAAAGGCCTTATTAAAGAAAGTGACTAAGCTAAAATAAAAGTGCCATATGCTTAGGGATCATGCTATATGATACCCAAGGATAAAATGTTAATAAATTATATATATATATATATATATATATATATATATATACATTATATGTATAAAGAGTAAGCATAGTAATAATACTAATAGCTATAAGAAATAAAGAAAGGATCCATATGCTACTATTATTACCAATGATAATTAAATATTAAAATACCTACAAGAGTCCAAATAGGAACTAGTCAAAAGTGCCTAAGTTAAATATTAAAATTACTCAAATTAAATAAATAGTATTAATTCAAGAAATCAATGGTTCTTGATTTAACTACCCCTTTGACTGAAAAGTATGCCTACAAAAACCCAAGCCAAAGAGAGGCTTGGGGATCTTTTTATTGTTCCATAATTCTACTTGTTTATTCTCAAGAGAGTTCTTGGAGAATATTTTTCCTAAAAGGAAAAAGGAGAATTGATACAGAACCTGATATTCTATATAGGGAAGCCTTACCTTAGGATCTCTAAGCGACTTGCATGTTGGAACCAACTTGGGGGGGTCAGGATTGAAACTAGGGATGATTCTGGGTCATTGTTGGGTGTAATGTGGTAGTTCCCAAGTCATTTAGTTATCTAAACAAAGGTCATATCTCTCTATGAATTTGTTAATACTAGGTATTTGAGTGTGCAGAATTTTCACCCATTAAAACAACTTCATCTTGCAGGTATGAGGTTCTTGATTTTTCCCTTGCAAACTACACATGTTTTATTATTAAAAAGAGTAGATTAAATTCTGAATGATTATTTAGTAACTATCTTCTATAATCTAGGTTATATTTACTGCATTTCTACGTTCTTCACTTACAAGTTAAACTCGTTGTTTATTAGCAGATGTATTTCTTTTATCATAGGTTAGATTATATTTTTCTATTCAACCAGGCTATTCTAATATATTTTATTCATGGTGAATTAAACACCTTTAGTGCTATCTATAGGAGGGTTTGGTTTCTATTTATGTATGAAATTTGTTTCCTATTTATTTCTTTATATATCAAAACCTAGAGTTATTTAATAACAGAGCCTATATCTTATCTGTTCTGGTAGGTTTCATATTTTTAGCATGCTCATATTATTTATAAATCAACCAAACTATTATATATAGTATTATACTGATCTCTATGCAGAGTATTATAACATAAACATAATTTTCTAACACTTTAAATAAAATATCATAAAATCAAACTATCACAAACCATTTCCATTTTATAAACAACAATATCAAATTCCAAGCTAAGCTCTTGATACCTCTCAGGTCTGTAGGCATGAGTGCCTCATATTTCATAATCATACTATATACTTTATAACCTAGTGCAAAATACCTTATCAAAATCGTATCTCTCAAGAGATTATAACATAAGAAATCAACCATCACCTAATACCAAAACGTTAACATATATCGTATAAATCAAAAGGTTACAAGATCGAATCGTGTTTGTATTCAATCCAAACCAAAATATCCACACACACATCATTTAGAACCCACATAGCCCAGGATCGAATCCTGTGAGCTCACTGTTTAAAAACCATGGTTACATTCCAACCATGACCAGCATCGAATCCCGTAAGGTTTGATTCACAATATTTTATCAACGTTGTAATAGCTTATAATCATTCCACATAGTCTGCGCTACAACATTTAAAATGTAAGAAGGATTAAAATGAAATCGTTGCCTTGTCAACATTTCCACACATTAAAATACCAAATAAAATATACACATTGTAAAGTCGTATTCAAACATTTCCACATAGTAATATAAACCCATTTTATACATTGTAATCATTTCGAGGGTTATGGCTGAGAGACAGAGGAAACCCATTAACATAAACTATAAACAATTAACAACTTTCTAAACTATCATACCAATGACATCCCTTTCTCAAGGTTAAACAGTAACACCACGGTTCATAGCCATTCCCAATCTAATGTACAAGTAAGTAAACAACACCACGAATCACCATAAATCAACAATTCACCACTACATTACACATACGTGAGTTGGAAAGAGTGCCATTGCTAGCAATTGCATGGATCTAAAGCTAGATCAACCCTGTTAAGAATCCCAAAACAATAATTTCAAGTACAGACAACAATTTATCTAGAGGAAAAACCTTACCAAGCAAGGAACCGTATCCACGATTGATACACAATAATGAATGCATTATTTTATAACTACTATACGTTAAATATATATAAAATACATAGTTGTGATTCCAAACCAATGCACCATTGCAATAAATGGTGCTGCCACCATTCAAAACCAAACATTGTAACTAAGAGTCTTTTTTAACCATCAAGGTCACAAGTTAAATCTATCAACCCAAAAATACTGCAGAACAAAGTCGTGATAATCATGGCTCAAAGGCACAAAACCCAAACCCAACAACTTAAACCCCAAAACCCATATGCATATATGGACTCCTTTCATTATTTACAAACAAACATGTACATGTTCGAAACCCCTAACCAACACAAGTATTCATTTAGTGACTACAAACACCGAGCTCGAGGCTCATACAAACAACTCTATGTAGAGGTAACAAGCTTAGAGCTTGTTGGTATAGGGCTTACCAATGAAGGGTATGCGTTTGAAACCAGAGAAGACCCACAACCCATGCAAGGGAAGCCTACCACCTACAACAAAGGCACAGAGAATCGTGAGAAGTACCAATCCTCCAAAATGAAACAACAAATAACCCACGTTGCAAACCAAATGAAGGGGATACCTTCCCAAAATGCAGATGCAAGCCAGACCTCACGCGATGATACAAACTAGAGAGATGAACATAGCTCCACCATCAAAATTCCAAATGACTCATTCTTCCATGATAGTTGAATCTTAGGGCTTGAGACCCACACACCCCAGGGAGCATTTACTCCACCACAACGTCGTTTTTTATCTCCATGTCTATAGTTCTTAAACCCCAAAAATGCATTTTTATATTGAAATTCTTTGTGCATTAAAACCCATGTTATGCATTGTGGACTTAGGTAAAGCCAGGATTCATGGCATATGCAATATTCCATGAATGGCTTAACACATACTTTAACCCATGATATAAAAAACTTAATCAACATATGGCTAAATCTTGAACTTAGGACTTTAAAACTTTGAACATAAAAAAATTCCAAGAATATGTTTTAAATACTTAAAGTAGGAAGTCTTAAAACCACAACAATAATATTTATAATAACCAGTTAGACATAGGTCTAAATAAACCCGCCCACGAATAAAAAAATTATGGGAACAGTAGCAATAAGGATCGCTAAGTTAGGATTGTGGTCCTTTTTTCATCCAAAGAAGTCACATAGTTTAGCATAGGTAGCATATCTTGGTCTAAACTTTTATAGAAATTTTCTCATCACCTAGTGGACCTCCACAAAACAAAGAAGAGATGCATTAGTTCAACATGAACTAAGTAAACCCTGTAATGTCAAGTAAAATTAGTTACCTCTCCAAGTAATTGTTAGGTTAAAATGAGCATCAGTAAATAACAATATGATGTAATATTTGTTCAAAAAAATAAAATCCCCAACCTATGAAGGAGAGATGAACACAGGGGATAAAGCTGAAGAATGCATTCTAGGTATGAGCAAATATTTGATTTCATTAATACTCTAGTGAAATGAAATCCCGTCTAGTCATCTATAATTTAAATGGAAAAGAAGCTAGATGGTGGAGAGACATGAAGCATACAAAGAAAGACGAGGCAAGAGAAATTCGATGGAGTAATTTTCGCAATATTTTTTAAGAGAACTACATGTCAGAAATATTCTTCGACAGAAAGGTGAAAGAATTTCAGGAGTTAAGGATGGGTTCCATGACTATGGATTCTTTTATTAACAGATTTTTGGATTTGTTACATTACGTTTCATACATCAAGGATGAGAAGGTAAAAATACATTAGTTTTTAAGATGTATTCCTCCCAACTTTTAGGAAAGGATTGAATTTGACATGCCTAAAACATTGGACACCACCTTACACAAAGCTAGGATTCTGCTATGAGAATGGATAGTTGAGGAAAGAAAACATCAATAGAAGAAGAGACATGTCTAGGACCTTCTCAGACAACCACAAACCGGGTTTCAACCCACCACCTTATAGAAAACAGAACAACAACTTTCTAGCCAACAAGAAGTTCAACAAAATAGGTACAACGCCATATGTACTAGCTCCAAATTCTTACAAGCTGGAAGCAAATGAGGGAGCCAATGCTGGCCCAATGTAAATCAAAATATAGAAATGCCAAGGACCCCATTATGCCCGAGAATATAAGAAAGATACCAATGGGGTCTTGCAAAGCTTACAAGAAAAACCAATGGTAGAGGATATAGCTGGAACACCGTGGATTTATGCAGCCTTGGATGGCCGATAGGAATACCATGAGGTTACCATGGTTGAGATAGAAGGTAAGGTTTCCAACACTTCTATTTCAATATTGATTGACCCCGGTGCTTGCCAGAGATATGTATATCCTAAAAATGTTGATGTATGTAAAATAGATAAAGTTAAACATGAGAAACCTTAGATGGTACAATTAGCCACGGGTACAAAATGAAAGGTTTCTAAAATAGTTAAGGATGGTGAGGTAAACCTAAATTGTTTTACTACTAGAATAAACCTGAACGTCCTACCTTTAGGATCATAAGATATATTTATCAACATGGACTGGTTGGAACAACACCATTTCATGCTCAATTTCTTACACAAGTCAATATTGTGTACATATAGCCAAGGGAATCCATTAAAGATTCAAGGAATACCTAAGAATGTTTCTATAAGGTAGTATTCCACTTTACAAGAAAAGAAGTGATTTAGGAAATGCTACAAATTTTTTGCAATAAACATCTGGGACATAGAATCTGAAATAGAACAGCACATCGAGTACTTCCTAGTTCTTGTAGACTTCAAGGAGGTATTTTTTGAGAAAATCTTAGGATTACCACTGAAACAAGACTTATATTTTTCCATAGAACTGACACAAGGATCAGTTCCTCCTTCAAAATCCCTTTACCACATGAGCACACCAGAATTGGTGGAACTGAAACTATAGTTGCAAGAGTTGATTGAAGAAGCGATATATCCAACTGAGTGTGTCCCCTTAGGGAGCACCTATACTTTTTGTAAAGAATAAGGATGGTATGATGCATATGTGCATCGATTACCATCATCTTATCAAAATTACTATCAAGAACTGATACCCACTCCCTAGGATCGATGACTTGTTCTATCAAGTAGGAGGAGCCAAGATATTTTCAAATATCAACCTATGATATGGGTACCATCAGGTACATATTTGTGATGAGGATATTCACAAAACCACCTTTCGTATAAGGTACGACCATTACAAGTTTGTAGTGATGCCATTTGGGTTGACCAATGCACTGAAAAAATTTATGTGTATGATGAACAGTATATTAAGTAGATACCTGGATAATTTTTTTTGGGTCTTTATAGATGATATCCTAGTTTACTCTAAGAGTAAAGAGGAACATGAGGAACATCTCTGCATAGTGCTACAAGTGTTATAGGAACACCATCTCTACGCCAAGTTTAGTAATTGTGAATTTTACAAACCACAAATACAGTACTTGGGTCACATCATATCCGAGAAGGGGATGGATATGGACCTGAAAAAGATTAAAGCCATAGAATATTGGCCTACCCCTACTAATGTCACAGACATTATATCCTTTTGGGATTATTAGGTTATTACCGGAAGTTAATTGAGAATTTCTCGAGGATAGCTTGTCCCATGACTGCTTTGCAAAAGAAGGAAAACAAGTTCTTATGGACGACCAAGTGTGAGGAAAATTTTCAAAAGCTTAAAAAACTTTTTACAAGTGAACTGATACTATGAATTGTGGATCCCGATGTGGATTTCATTGTTTGCATGAATGCAAGTAAGGAAGGGATCAGAGGATTCCTATTACAGAACAATTATGCGTTTTGTTATGAATCACGGAAGTTAAAGGAACACAAGCATAACTACCCCACCCATGTTCTTCAGTTAGTAGCCATCATCCATGCCTTGAATATATGGAGGAACTACCTCATGGGAAAGAAATTCCTTTTGAAAACAAACAATATGAGTATGAAGTATTTATTTGAACAATCAAATATAAACGCTAGAAAATTCGAATGGTTGGATTTCCTCAATGAGTACCATTTCGAGCTAAAGCATATAAACGACAAAAAGAACAAAATTGATGATTCTTTGAGTCGATGAACTCATATGATATATGAGGTGACTTTAAGTCAAACATATTCAGATTTACATGAACAGATTAGAATGACCAACAGAGTTGACCCTTTCTATGTTGAAATCCTTAAGAAGGTCCAAGAGGACAGGTTGTTTCAGCAACAAAAAGATTACAAGGTAGATGAAATGGGATTGCTATGGTCCAAGGAGAGATTGTACGTTCCGGAAGGAGGGGACATTTGGTACAAAATCCTCACAGAATTTCATTGGACACCCTACTTGGGCATTTGAGATATCAAAAGATGATATCCACAGTTAAGAAACACTTTTTTTGGCCTAAGTTAAAGTCCAAAATAGCGTTGTTTATGGAAAAATGTCAAGAATGTCAGCTAGTCAAAGCTGAGCACCAGCATCCTTCGGGGTTGATGTAGCCATTACCCATTCTGGAAATGAAGTGGAAGGTCATTAGTATGTATTTATCATGGGTATACCTAAAAGTAATAAGAAAAATGATTCTATCTTTTTAGTAGTTGACAAATTGTCAAAAGAAGCACACTTCATTCCAGTGAAATTGACCTACAAGGCAGTGCACATTGCTGACATATTCTTAAAGGAGATATCTAGATTGAACTGGATACCCAAGGAAATCATCTCAGATCGAGACACTAAGTTTACCAGAAACGTTTGGAGATACTTATTCTCTGGTTTAGAGATGCGGTTGAACTTTGGTACTTCTTACCACCCGCAGACAGACAAGAAGACAGAACAGGTAAACCAGATTGTAGATGAAATGCTTAGGATGTATGTCATGAACAACCCCACCAAGTGGTAATATTATCTTCATCTTGTAGAGTTTGCATGTAACAATGGATACTAGACTTCCGCCAAGATGAGTCCCTTTGAGGTACTCTATGGACGAAAGTGTAGAACACTGTTACTTGGGATATCCCAGTGGATCAGCTCATGTTAGGGCCTCACCTTTTAAAATAATTGGAACAATTGGTTACCAAAGTCCAACTAAAACTTAAAGAAGGACAAGTCTTCCAGAAAAGTTACACGGATAAGAAAAGAAAAGATAAGGATTATCAGATAGGTGACCATGTTTACTTAAAAGTAAAAGCAAAATGAAGCTCGTTGAGCTTGGGAGGTGTGGTAAATTAGCACCTATATTTTGTGGACCATTTGAGATACTGGCCAAGAGAGGACTAGTGGCATATGAAGTAGCGTTACCTTCTCACATAAGAGTCCATAATGTTTTCCATGCATCTTTATTAAAGAAATATGTTTATGATACTGAACATGTGATTGATTGGTCATTATTACAAGTGGAACCTAAAGGAGAGTTTGCACATGAACCCGTTCATATATTGGACAAGAGAGAGGTGCAACTCAGGAAGCGCACCATAGTCTAGTTTAAATTGCAATGGAAGAACTTCGAGACCGATGAGGCTACTTGGGAGAATGAAGCCACCATGAGCAAGGCTTACCCCGCCTTATTTCATGATTTCATTGCAAGTCCCTAAAACACCACGGACGGTGTTATTCTAAGTGGGGAGGGATGTAATATCCCAAATTTTTTACCTAACACTTATGGGCATAAGCCCCATTGCTTATGATGTTTTTTTTATGTTTTATATTAGGCATAAGGCCCCACTACACCTGAGAATGATGATTTGTTTGATATACTAGGCATAAGACAATTTAATATATATATATATATATATATATATATATATATATATATATATGATTTCATGTGTTGGGCGTGGACTTTGAAGCACATAATTGATGATATGTTTTGTGTTGAGCGAGGAGCTCTGGAGCACATGAGTATTTATATTTTTGTTGAGCGAGAATCTCTGGAACATATGAGTTATGAAACATTTGTGTTGAGCATGAAGGTCTGAAGCAAATCAAAAGATAAAATTGGAAGTGTTAGGCATAAGCCCTGGAGCCTTCCAATTTGATGTTGAGCCTAAGCACTGGAGCATCGGATCCTTGGCCATTGTATCCATTAGAGAAACTTTCAACTCAAAATGGTCTTTTAAAACTTAATTCAAATTCCATGTCATCATGTGTTAGCTAATGAAATTATCATTAAAAAAAAAAAAAATTGGTTTGTATTTTCGACATATCTCCTTGTGTTTTTACCAAATTTCGATTGGGAGAGCTCGTTGGATGTAGAATTAAATTCTGCATCCAACGAGTACCCATCATCATCACATTTTTTAAGTTAATTTTTTTTGGGGGGGGAGCAGGGTTCGTCAAAAGTATGTCGAGTGGGTACTCATTGGATGCGGAGTTTAATTCCTCATCCAACGAGCTCTCCTGATCAAAATTTGAGTAAAAACACACGGAGATATGTTGAAAATACAAACAAAACTAGTATTTTTTCTTTTTCCTCCAAAATTAATAAATATTATTTTATTATTTTAACTATTATTCTATTAATTTTGCTTAGAAGGCCCATTCTGAGTTGAAATTTCCTCTAATTCCTAAGTGTATCCTACAAGTACATCCTAGCATTAGTGTTGAGCAAGGATCTTTGGAATTGCACTAACTTTGTAACTCCCTATTTTTAGCATTGAGTATGGTCTTTGGATAAGTGCTAGGATTTATTGAAAAGAATTAATTATGTCGAGTGGAAATGACTTGAATAAAACATTGATCTCATCTTACTTATTTTTTAATGATTAAATGAAATTTTGAATTTATGTATCTTATCAAGTACTGAAGAACTATCATGTCATACAAGGGAATCCAACATGCATGGAGGTTTAGATTTGCCTAAACTAGTTGACCTAACCCC
>LPNX010965221.1:181727-209203 GCA_001517045.1 Pseudotsuga menziesii | reverse complement strand
TATATATATATATATATATGTATGAAGAGTAAGCATAGTAATAATACTAATAGCTATAAGAAATAAAGAAAGGATCCATATGTTACTATTATTACCAATGATAATTAAATATAAAAATACCTACAAGAGTCCAAATAGGAACTAGTCGAAAGTTCTTAAGTTAAATATTAAAATTACTCAAATTAAATAAAAAGGGTTAATTCAAGAAATCAAATGAATCCTGATTTAACTTCGACTTTGATTGAAAAGTATGCCTATCAAAAACCAAGCCAAAGAGAGGCGTGTAGATCTTTTTATTGTTCCATAATTCTACCTGTTTATTCTCAAGAGAGTTCTTGGAGAACATTTTGCCTAAATGGAAAAAGGAGAAGTGATATAGAACCTGATATCCCAAATAAAGAAGACTTACCTTAGGATATCTACACTACTTTCATGTTGGAACCAGCATGAGGGGATTTGGATTGAAATCAAGAATGGTTTCGGGTCATGATTGGGTGGAACATGGTAGTTCCCAAGCCATTCGGTTATCTAAACAAAGGTTAGATATGTCTATAAATTTGTTAATACTAAGTATTTCAGTGTGCAGGATTTTCAGCCATTAAAACAACTTCATCTTGCAGGTATGAGGTTCTTGAATTTTCTCTTGCAAACTACACAGGTTTTCTTATTAAAAAGAGTAGATTAAATTCTGAATGATTATTTAGTAACTATCTTCTATAATCTAGGTTATATTTTCTGCATTTCTACTTTCTTCACTTATAGGTTAAACTCATTGTTTATTACCAGATGTATTTCTTTAATCAGAGGTTAGATTATCTTTTTTAATTCAACGAGGCTATTCTAATATATTTTATCATGATGAATTAAACACCTTTAGTGTTATCTATAGGAGGGTTTGGTTTCTATTTATGTATGAAATTTATTTCCTGTTTATTTCTTTCAAGTTCAAAAGCTAGAATTATTTAAAAACAAAGCCTATATCTTATCTCTGCTAGAATATTTCTTATTTCCAGCAGGCTCATATTATTTATAAATAAACCAAACTATTATCTATAGTATTAGCCTAATCTCTAACATAATTTTCTAACAATTTAAATAAAATATCATAAAAATAAACTATCACAAACCATTTCCATTTTATAAACAACAACATCGAATGCCAAGATAAGCTATAGAGAACTCTAAGGTCTATAGTCATGAGCACCTCATATTTCATAATCATACTATATACTTTATAACCTAGTACAAAATACATTATCAAAATCATATCTCTCAAGAGATTATAACATAAGAAATCAACCATAACCTAATACCAAATACATTAACATATAAAGTATAAATCAGAAGGTTATAGGATCGAATCTTGTTGGAATTCATGCCAAACCAAAATATCCACACACACATCATTTGCAACCCACACAGCCCAGGATCGAATCCTGTGAGCTCACGGTTTAAAAACTAGGGTTACATTCCAACCACGACCAACATCAAATATTGTAAGGTTCTATTCACAATATTTTATCAGCACTGTAATAGCTTATAATCATTCAACACAGTCTATGCTACAACATTTAAAATGCAAGAAGGATTAAAATGAAATCGTTTCCCTGTCAATGTTTCCACACATTAAAATACCAAACAAAATATACACATTGTAAAGTCGTATTCAAACATTTCACGTAGTAATATAAACCCATTTTATATGTTGTAATCATTTTGAGGCTCATGACCGAGAGATAGAGGAAACCCATTAACCTAAAATATAAACAATTAACCACTATCTATGCTATCATAGCAATGCCATCCCTTTCACAAGGTTAAACACTAGAACTCACGACCATTGTGAAGTTAATGTACAGGTAAGTAATCAACACCATGAATCACCATAAATCAACAATTCACTATTACATTACACAGACGCGAGTTGGAAAGAGTGCCATTTCCAGCAATGGCATGGCTCTAAAGCCAAATAAACCCTATTAAGAAACCCAAAACAATAATTTCAAGTACAAACAACAATTTATACAGAGGAAAAACCTTTCTAAGCAAGGAACCGTATCCACGATTGATACACATCAGTGAATTCATTCTTTTATAACTACTATAATTTATATATATATAAACCACACAGACGTGATTCCAAACCAATGCACCATTGCAAGCAATGGTGGTTCCACCATTCGAAAGCCAACATTTTAACTAATACATAGAGTCTCGTTTAACCATCAAGGTCACAAGTTAAAGCTATCAACCCAAAAAAATTACAGAGCAGAGTCATCATAATCATGGCTTGAAGGCGCCAAATCCAAATCCAACAACTTAAACCTCAAATTGCATACACATCTCTCGATTCTTTAATAGTTTCATAGAGCAATCTCACTGCCTACACATAGTGAAAAATAGGTTCATGTATTAGTCGTGATGACTAAGTAAGACTATGATCCATTTCTTGGGCAGCTCAAGAGTAGAATCAAACAAACGGCAACGACAAATTGTCAAGTTCATCCGCATCCTTAAGTTATATTTTTTATGTCTCAAAGTATATCTTGATGACAGTTCACAAAGTAAGCAAGTTGGTGATATCTTAAGTGCATGGCTCTTACAACTAACTAAAGTAATTAAGAACTATGAATTATAACATCTAAGTACTTTACACTAAGTAATTTTTTATTTATTTATGAATTTTCAGGGATGTTACATGTGGTGTCAGAGCAAGTTTCCAACACTAGGTCGAATTGGGTCACTCGCTTATGAGTAAGAAAACCGATATACTAATTTTATTAGCATTTATTTTTGTCCAGAAATATAAAATCTGCTTTGTAAGAAAATGGGAGGTGATGAAGCATCTACTGAGAATGGTTCTCAACACAACTATCCTGACAACTTTTATGTAGATTTGAACAATCCAAGATTACTACATACAGTTAAGGAGTTAAAAGAATAATTTGAAACTGTCAAAATAGACAATGAATGAATTCTAGAATTGAATCAAATGCTACTAGAAAATATGCATAACAAAGAAAAAGATAAGCGAAATGTTTAGGAAACTGATTCAGAAACAACATCTTACAAACATAAAGAAGAGAAAGAAATTTTTTTTGATAGTTAATCTTCTTCATAGGTTAACACAACGTCATGTAAGGGAAGGTATAAATACATAAGTGACAGTAGTGAAAGTGACCATAAACCTAGGAGAAGGAAGTATAAAACCTACGAAGAAATTTCTGGGGAATTAAAAAAAATAAAGCCTCCCATGTTTAACAAGGAAGTAGAGAAAGGTAAAGAAGTAGAAGCTTGGCTGTTAGGAATGAAGAAATATTTCCATATTTAAACTATTCTGACATACTAAAGGCCAGGATGGCTATTTACAATTTGACCAGAGAAGCTGATATCTGGTGGCAAGATATAAAAAGGGTCAAAAATCTGAAAGAGAAGTACTTAACTTGGAAAGTTTTTAAGAAGCATTTTAAAATAAAGTTTCTATCTGAACAATACTACGAGGAAAGAGCCAAGGAGTTCTATGAATTAAAACTCGGTTCCATATCCATGAAATATTTGAGTAGAAATTTTATGAGTCTATTAAGATATGTACCTTACATAATATATGAAAAGCCTAAAATCCAATGGTTTTTAAGCTGTATCCCTATTAGATTCAAAGATAGGATTGAATTTCATAATCCAAAAACTTTTGAGGAATCTATGAGAAAGATTGATTTTTGTTATGAACAGAGTAAGAAAAAGGAAAGTTTACCTAACAGGAAGACTAAAAAGACAAGTCATTTTGACTAGAGAAGAAGAGGATTTAAGTCAAATAAGATTTTTGGGAGTAAATCTTACAAATTCTCCAAGAAACTATCAAAAAATTTATTTTAAGAATAAAGTACCCCAAAGTACTGAAACACCAAAACGCAGGGATATGCCTAACAATTTTGTTAAAAATACTAAACAAATGATGGGAATCTTAGCGCCCGCATTACGCCAAGTATTTTCTGAAACAGAAGGGAAACATTAGAAGCATACACACTATCCAAGAAGAAGAAACCATTGGAAATGTGGGAAATGAGATTCATAGGATAAATGCAGCTCTAGAGAACTGATAGGTGGATCATCAAACTTCCATGGTGGAAGTGTAAGGTATGATCCAAAAATTTTATGTTTCCATCTTGATTGATCTAGGTGATAGCTTAAGTGATATATCTCCTAGCATAGTGGAAAAGTGTAGCTTATCTTTAAAAAAGTTTAAAAAATCATGGTTGGTCCAGTTACCCGCGGGAACTAAACAAAAGGTGGTAAATTATGTTGAAAATTGTAATTTTCTTATGAGTTAGTTTGAAACTCAGGTCAACTTGAATGTGTTACCTTTAGGATATTATGTTGTCCTAATAGTAATGGATTGTATTGAAAAAAACCAAGTGATTTTAAACTATTTTCAGAAAACTTTTACTTGTTTGAATAATGAAGGAGAAAGAATCATTGTCATAGGAATAACTAGGAAGATATTTGTTAGAAAAATTTCAGCCTTACAGATGAAAAGGGCTATAAGAAAAGACTGTAAAGTATTTCTAGTACACATTAGAAATAATGAACAAATTAGTAAAGAAGATAAACTAGGATTTAGGGATATTCTGATCTTGCAAGATTTTGCGGATGTATTCCCAGAAGAAATTCTAGGATTACCTCCTAAACAAGATCTAGATTTTACAATCGAATTAGTACCAGAGAGGTAACTAATTAGAAATCTCCTTATCAAATGAACATCTTGGAGATGAATGAATTAAAATTAAAATGACAACAATTAATAGACAAACATTATGTAAGACTAAGTGCATCCCCTTGGGGAGCACCGATATTTTTTGTTAAAAACAAAGACAACACCTTATGTCTATGTATAGACTATCGTCAACTTAATAAAATTATGATTAAGAATAGGCATCATTTTCCCCACATTGATTGCCTGTTTGATCAAATACATGAAGCAACAATATTCTCAAAGATTGACTTAAGATTTGGGTATCACCGAGTTAGAATTAAAGATGAAGACATCCTTAAAACTTCCTTATGGACAAGATATGGGCACTACGAGTTTGTGGTTATGCCTTTCGAGATAATTAACGCTCCGGCAACCTTTATGTGCTTAATGAACAATGTCCTAGGTAAGTATTTAGACAAATTTGTAGTCGTCTTCATAGGTGACATATTAATTTATTCTAAGACAAAAGAAGAACACGATGAACACCTAAAGATAATACTACAAGTGTTAAGAGAACATCAACTATATGCTAAGTTCAGCAAATGTAAATTTTATAAAGATAATATACAATATTTATGACACGTAATATCTGAAGAAGAGATATCAGTGGACCCAGATAAAATAAAAGGTATAATCGATAGGCATGTTCCTAAGGACGTAACTAATGTATGATCCTTTATGGAAATAACAGGTTATTACAGAAAATTTAATGAAGGATTTTCAAAAATTGCAAATCCTATAACCTCATTACTAAAAAATGTAAGAAATTTGTTTGGGATCAGAAATGAGAAGACAACTTTAATAAACTAAAAGGATTATTAACCACTACACCCATTCTAAAAATAGCAGATACAACCAAATATTTCGTCGTATGCAATGATGCATGCAACGAAGGTTTGGGTGGAGCACTGACATAAGAAGGTCATGCAATTACATATAAGTCATGAAAATGAAAATATCACGAAAAGAACTATACAACTTATGACTTAGAGTTGGCTGCCATAATCCATGCTTTAAAAATTTGGTGCCATCACTTAATAGGTAAAATATTTTTTCTAGTGTCTGATAACATAAGCCTAAAATATATGTTTGATCAGAAAAATCTAAACATGAGGCAAGCTATATAGTTAGATTTTCTTAGTGAGTATGATTTTGAAATTAAACACATTAAAGGAAAATAAAATAAAGTGGATGATTCCTTAAGTAGGAATGTAGTAACAAATTTTGTAGCCACCATTAGCAGTTATAAAATTTATTTAGAAGATAAATTTGAAGAAGGAATAATGAGAGACCTAGAATACCATAGTTTAAAATAAAAAGTCACTCTGAATGTATCTGAAAATATAATTACATATTACAATTTTAATGAAAAAGATCTAATACTGTATAAAAATAGACTGTATGTGCCAAATATACCAGAAGTTAAGACATTGATTTTGAATGAAATACACGAAATCCCTTATTCTAGACATCTGGGGTATCAAAAGATGATAACCATATTGAGAAAAGAGTACTTTTGGGCTAATATGAAAAGTGAAGTTGTTGAATTTTTAGCTAGGTGTATCGAATGTCAACAAGTTAAAGCCAAACATCAACACCCAACAGGTCTTTTATAGCCATTACCAATTTCAAATTGGAAATGGGAAGTCATCAGTATTGACTTGTAACTAGTTTACCTAAAAACCATAAACAAAATGATTCAATAATGGTAGTTGTGGATAAAATAAGTAAAGAAGCACATTTTATCCCTGTTAAAATGACTTATAATGCTACTAACATTGCAAACATATTCATGAAAGAAATATTCTGCTTGCATGGAATTTCAAAGGTAATATTTTTTTACCGAGATCCTAAATTTACTGGTAATTTTTGGAAATCTTTATTCAAAGGGCTAGACACTAAATTGAATTTCAATACTACTTATCAATTGTAAATGGATGGAAAAACATAAAGAGTTAATCAAGTACTAAAAGATATGTTACGAATGTATGTTAGAGACTATACCAAGAAGTGGGAAGACTATTTGCAGTTAATTGAATTTTCTTATAATAATCATTATCAGGATTGAGCAAAACTTAGTCCTTTTCAAATATTATATGGTAGAAAATGTAACACTTCTATTACATGGATTAATCCAGTTAACCGTTTGATGTTAGGACCTTAATTGTTAAAATAACTGGAACTAACGGTGAAATAAGTACAAGGAACCTTGAAAACTACTTAGGACAGACAAAAGAGTCATGTCGACCTTAAAGGAACTCCGAAGGAATTCCAAGTAGGTGAGTATGTGCTTGTTAAAGTGAAACCCAAAAAGAGATCATTTAATCTGGGGAGTTGTGCTAAATTAACACCCAGGTATTGTGTATCGTTTGAAATACTAAAAAAAATGGGGACAGTGGCATATCAGTTAGCCTTACACCTAATCTTAAAATACATAATGTCTTTCACGTTTCTATTTTGAAAAGGTATATACATGATTCTACTCATGTGATTGATTGGAATGTGATTCAGGTAGAACCAGAAGCATATTATCTGGTGGAACCAGATTGCATTCTCGACAGGAGGGAAATTTTTCTCTAAAATCGCACCATTGGAAAGGTAAAGGTGCACGGGAAACGCCTCAGTCCAGATGAAGCGACCTGGGAATTCGAGAGTGATATTCGGGTGGCATATCCAGCTTTGTTCCAAGAAGAATTAGAATAACGTAAGGAACATTGAGGACGATGTTGATCTTAAGTGGGGGTGTTTGTAACATACCCAAAACTGAAAAATAAATATTTATTATTTATTTTAACAAAAACATTATGTTAATTTTTATTGTAAATTTTATGAACAAGTGGGTCAAGGATGAATGTAATTAAATAATTATTTATTTTAATAATTAATAAAAGGGTACACCTATCTAGGGGAGATTGTTAAATGAGTGTTCATAGACCCACTCCGGGGAAGGAGTAGCTGTAGAAGTTGGATGACAAGTGGAAAAACTAGCATTCACTTTCTAGCTCTTATAGGAGCATAATCCCTAAAAAAGTGGTCATCTTTTTTCAGAAGGGGGAATTGAGTTGGTGTCTCATTTAATTTCAAAACTAACCTAAATACCTAGGCAATCTTATATAAACCATCAAATTGGGCAAGAGGATCACTACTCATTCTAATTTATGAGAGAATGAACATTATGACTTCTACAAACTAAAAAGCTGGGAACACAAGGAATTTGATGAGGAAATAGCTAAAGTGATTTGCTGAGTTAAGTATTCTGAGTGTTTTGTTGTAGAAGTATGCTATGTGGTAGAGATATTCATCCTAGTAGTTTATTGAATAAGCTCGGGGGTCCTAAGCAGGTGATTTGGCTGCTTTAGGAGAAGGTTGGGTGGAAAAGTGTCCCTTGGGTTTTAGTTCATTTTCTGCAATGCATCCAGGTTCCAACTCTATATATGTATTATGTTATTGTATTACTTCTGTTTAGGTAAGCTATAATTATTTTCAAATGAGATTATAGTTAATGGATATTTATTCAATGATTATTTTATTAAGTATTTGCATAAAAACTTATTGATAGAAAAATGAAATGAAATTATCTCTTGTATTTTTCCTCTCACCGAAATGATGTACTCTAGTAAAGGAAGATATGAATTTATGTTTGAATAGTTGTACCAGAATTATTGAATCATTGTATATCTTCATTCTTATAGATAATAAAAGTTATATATATATATATATATATATATATATATATATGTATGTATGTATGTATGTATGTATGTATGTATGTATGTATGTATGTATGTATGTATGTATGTATGTATGTATACATACATAGATATATATTGTTTACAACCCACTTATAATTAGAAGACCTGGTATTTAGTTAAATATATAAGCTACAACTCTTAATCCAAAAAATAAAAATATTACAAACAATTACAGTTACTAAAATTGAACCTTCAATTACAGAATAAGTATAGGCACAGAAATAGGAATAAAGATGATCTTTCGTAAGCAAGTTAGGTGGTAACTAAACAAAGGTTATTATGAATACACCAAGGATTTAAAATTGTAAATAGGAAAGGAAAATAAATATAGAGTCTCTTCTTTTATGTACACATTAAGGCATTTACAATTTTTAAATACATAAATTGAAGCTGAATAAAAAATAGAAATGTAGATATCCAAGTTCTCCCTTAATACTTTGTCTTCAATAATCTTTCCAGGATAAGTGTCATGTCTCTTTAAAACAAACTCTAGAATTAATCTAGAATAGATATAACTAAGATAGTTCATGCAAGGGAATATTTAACCCATTTTTCTTAATGATTAAATTTTTTTATTAACACCAAGTCGAGATTATCGACAGCCCATATCACTAGTTACAGGTTTCAAGTTGGGCTGGTGTTGTTTCTGCAGTATTTTCTCTTGCAGAAGAAAATTATAGGAATCCTTAGGGGTTATTTATTTTCGAAACCCAATGATATTTTGTATTAACTGAAATCATTTACACATTCGTATTATTAACTACTGAACATCATGGCTCCCTTATGTCGTTTATAAAATGGAAGAGCATCAATAGGGGCCTTACAGCTAAATCCGATTTTTCATTTTTAAGTGTTTCAAAATCCTACTAACTGTCAATATAAGAATAACAACTCAGTAACCATTCTTTTAATTAATAAAACCTTATTTATAACTTTAAACAATAAAATAACCTGAGATGCTTTTAAACTAAAGCTCTTCTATTACTACATTACGAATTCATTGTGAGTTCTTGCAATAAGACTGGTAAACCAATTGAAGGACTCAATAAACGATATGTAAGAAGCATACATTACATTAAAAAAAAAAAAAGTGTACACATAAGCCTTCACGGTCTTTACCCCATAACCTATCCATTATTTTATCAACAAACAGTAAGGAAATGCAACAATGGCTTATAGCCCAAAACACTACTTCCAAGTAAATATGTTACAATCTTAAGTCAATATTACAGTTTGAGTATTGAAAAATAATATAAGAAATATGAAAATCCCTTGCGGATTCATACATTACTAACAACATTTACAAGATTTTATTAATAGCAGAGATCGAAACCAAGTTCTATTTTATATCAAAGCAAAGTTATTACTATCACACAACAAGCAGTTTGGGGAATAAATCCCAACGCTTCCAGTTTTATTGCCCATTTAAAATAACAAAAGTGTTTTTTAGAGTGGTTTTCTATGCCCAAAATTAAATAGACAGAATAAAGGCTCATGGCCAATTTTTATTTTAAGCACTGTAATTAGTTTAAAACTCAAATCCCATCATAGGGTCAGACTAGCTCGAAGTCTGTATTATATAAATAAATTTCTAGAATTGAAATGGAAGAAAATTAGACACCAAATATTTCAAACGAGTTTGGAATAGTCGCAAGACTCCACAAATAACAAATTATTTACATTCTGAATTTACAAATTTTCTTAAATAGTATAATGAACAAAGATACAGTTTCGAAACCCTTATGGTTCTTATAACAGGAAACAAGTTTAAAAATAGAAAGAAAAGATATTACTGAGTGGCATAGTCTGTTACGACTAAACAGGTGTTAAATAACATCCTTAAAACATCAAACATATATATTACCAAAGAAAGTATATCACTTCCATAAGGAAAACCCCAATGCAAAAAAAAGACCACAACAACCAATTGGTTCCCTCAAGATACATGCAGGGTAGTTACATGGGTCTTACTAGTTAAATAGGGGCTTCACAGCTAGTGATCCATCCGCAACCCTATTACAGAGTTGATCTTGCATACAATAGGTTACATTAGATCCTGGTCATTTTAAAAGCCTGGTAAAGATAAAACAAATTACAGAAGTATTATTTACCTTCATGGACTTCAAAGGCACGCAATCGTCATTAAAATGAAGATTTTATACTCCTTCAACAAACAAAACAGGTTCATAAAGACTCAGAGGATAACGATATGGGAGTGGGTTATAATTTTTGGCAAGGCGATTTCGGCAAAAATGAAAAAACGTACCTCGATCAAGCTTTTATTAAACCCTTAAGTGAGGTCTCAACACCTTGATCGAGGGTTTATAACATGCTTGATCAAGGTTATGATATTCCCTCGATCGATGGTTTCAAACCTCGATTGAGGGTTGAAAAAGGCTTGATCTAGGGTTAAAAAATACCTTGATCGAGCATTTTTAATCGCTTATAAATAGGCAACAAACCCATCATTTAATTAACTTTGTTTTTTTAATAGAAAATGATCATTTATATTCATTTGTTGATATGGGTTGTAGAGTAATTGGGTTATATATTTGATTGATCACATGTATGACTCCAATCAATCACATCTTTAACACCAATTACTCTACAACTAATATCTATTCATAAAATATAGAGGAAGTGGCAGTAGTAATGTTTTTACTCATTGTTTCTTCAAGGTATGTATTATTATCCACAAGTATATCATTCTTCTAGTCGAAATTATGTTTTATTAAAAGTTTATTATCATATAATTCTATGTTTGATTTTATTTGAATTTGAAAACCTTGTTCCCATGAACAATACGACATTTTAAAATTTTTGATTAAATAAATTTTCGGGTGTCCATATTCGTGTGCACACATGAATATGGGCACTTGAGGATGTTTTTAGTTAAAGTTTTGAAAATTTTGATTAAGCTTCTAGCTCGATCGAGCCTTTCTCTAAATGTACATAAACATTCATTATAGGTATTTAAAAACATGTGTAAAATCTCTATCAGTGGTTTTAGATACCTTGATCGAACTGATAGCTTGATCTTGACATTGTATTTCCATATGAATCATGTAAAGTTTCATTTAATGAAGTATTCCAAAATATAATTGGACACCTTGTATTTTTAATCCCCATTTGAATTCATGTCATTGAACATTTTCAATTCTTATCGAAATGAGAATTAGTATCATGTTTAGTTTCCGTACTTTTTGTTTTTTGGATCTCACAGTCGTCATAACACCTTTTATTTTATTTATTTTCCTCCACTTTTAGCATTATGAAACACCAAAACAATTAGTCACATGTTATTGATGTAAATTCTAATGTCATTCAATAATTTAGTAACAAGAATAACTGCAAATGTGTGGCCTGGTAACAATTTTGAAGAGTAAACAATGGACATTGATATAACCCAAGGAAATGAGGGCATTTTTTTTTTCATGCTCACATTTTCATCTCTCTAAAGTTAATAAAATTAATTTGCTCCTTCTTATATAATTTTTAATTTTAAAAAACTACAATTATGTGATATGACTCTGAATTTAACACTAATTTTTATCTTAATCCTTCTGTTCTATTCCACCCTAGGCTTTGGGATTTAAATATATGTCCCGAATATCTATATTGTAGGTAGATCAAAGTCCTGAGAATCCAGGTCGAGTGGACACAACTCACCTAAGTTCAACTCATCAATTGAATTGCATACATCATTGCTCACCTTGGTTTAGTGCAAAAAGAATACTATGACAATGATGCATGCAATTCAGTTCATGAGCTAAACTTTGACTAGTTGTGTCCACTCGACCTCGATTCTCAAGACTACGATCTAACAATGGTATAGATCCTCAAGACAGATATTTAAAGCTCGGAGACCAAGGAAGAATAGAACATGACGATTAAAATAAAAATTAGTGTAAATTCAAAGTCATATCACATAATTGTAGTTTTTTAAAATTAAAAATTATATACAAAGGAGCAAAGTATTTTTAGTATTTAAAACATTTCACTACATTTCTGTACTACATTGTATACACATTGGATATATTGTTTATAGGAATCAAATGATGTTGAAATTCCTTACCAACCATTGATGACATAAACAAGCTATATGTTGAATTCTAATGAAAACACACCATGATACTACTTGAATATAAGAATTAAAAAAAATAAATGCATGTAGTTCACAGACTCTAAAATTATTGTTAAATCCCCAAAATGAATGCATAGCTTCACCATCAAGGTTTCACTACATTTCTGTACTACATTGTATACACATTGGATATATTGTTTATAGGAATCAAATGATGTTGAAATTCCTTACCAACCATTGATGACATAAACAACCTATATGTTTAATTCTAATGAAAACACACCATGATACTACTTGAATATAAGCATTAAAAAAAATAAATGCATGTAGTTCACGGACTCTAAAATTATTGTTAAAGCCCCAAAATGAATCCATAGCTTCACCATCAAGGTTTCACAACTATTGGTTAAAGTTTTGATTTATCATGCTAGGATCCATTGAAGGGTTTATTGTATCTACATCATGGTAATTTTTCTACAAACAATAGTTTGTCAACTTGGTCACTGCACACAATATTCATAATCAATGGCATCTATAGTGTTGTTTAAATCCATGTCTCTTTTCAACATAGAGTTCAATGTTTTTGTTAATATCTATGGTCCAGGAAAAATTTAAACTTCATTAAATTTAGTTATAAGTAAGGTCGCAAGGTCATATATATGGGGCACAACATATAATTATCACTACAAAAAAAACTTTTTTTATGTGGACTGAGTTGGCATGTCATGTTTCTTTCATGAGCCTTATCCATTTTCTATATTCTTAATGTACTTGTGTCTAAAGGAAACAGATTGGTAATAGGTTATAATTGTCCATTATGTTTATGTACACCTTTATGTATACAATGAGAGAGTTCTAATTATATGTTAAGTGAACTATGGAAATATTTTTCTTGTTCCCTAAACTTTGATGCATCTTTAATAGTTTCAGAAAACTAAATCTAAAAAGCAAAGGACACCTTCCCTTGTTACTAGTATATTTCACTATGGTTATGAGTATTATATTATTGTTCCTTTAATTCTTATTCTTATGAAAAATAAAAAAAATTAAATTCTTTATATTTATTACAATGTTGAGAATAAGTATCCTTATTCTTATTCTTTTTTATTTTATATTTCATTATCTTTTATTTCTTTTACTTGTGTTTTTTTTTACATTTACCATCTTGAACAAATTATAATTTCTCATTTCCCCTTTATTCTTGTGTAATTTTATTTTTACTTTTTATTCAAATTGTGTGAAAAAAATTACTTAATGAACACTTATGCTTATCAATATTTGTTTTCCTAATGAGGTAGAGGTCTTTATTCCTATCTAAAATTTCTTTTAAATTCTCTTAGATGGGTCCTTGAAACCCATTTCTAAATTGTCCTACATGGACATAATATTATATATATATATATAGATAGATAGATAGATAGATAGATAGATAAGCTAAATCTTATACCCCCAAAAAATATGCTACTATATTGGTAGTCATGTACAAATCTTTTTTTTTCAAGTGTTTAAGATTAGCTCGATCGAGGGTTTAATAAACCCTTGATCGACATTCCAATAAAACCTCAATCAAGGTATTTAAATACCTCGATCAAGGGCCTGAAGAACAGAGATTATCTCTCCTAGAAGAAAATCAATGTTTCTCTATGTCTTCTAGGGGTGTAGACCCTTCCATTCATGGCACACAACTGAGCGTAGTTCATACCAATAGATTCATCATCGAATCCTCTATCCATTGAGATATCATGCATGTGTTTTGGCATTCATATAGTTTTTTTTAATTAGTTTTAAAACTTATACTTAGAAAACCAGACAACAAATTCGAAGCAGCTCAAAGAAAAATATGCAGGGTATATACACATCAAAAAAAAAAAAATTGCACAACCCACACATCGACGTGTTCTCTTCAAAGGGGTATCTTCGTTTTTTCAATTTTTGAAAATAGTGAAAAAAATATGGATGGACACACGTGTATAAAATGATGTTGAAATCAGATGTGGTCACTTTCAAAAAATAATAAATAATTTTATATTGCAAAATAAATTAAGAAAAAAATATGTAGACCACAGTGCATTTTGTGTAGATCATGCTCATATATATTTTTTAAATTATTAATGTAAGATTGAATTATTGGGGTTGGACACGAGCCACTTATTACTTCCTCAAATTTTTAAGGTCACACAGTTCATTAAATGCAAAATTTCACACATTAAATGACATCGGAATATTTTTAAAAAAACATCATTTGGAAGCCAACATAATATTCTACAATTTGCTTTTTACTACAAGTCGAAATTCACATGGAATATATGTGTTTCGAGGGCGTCCATCTAGCACATGAGTAAAAAATCAGGTTTTCATCGCCAAATTTGGCCAAAAAGTGTTACCCACCTTCATGGAATCACCCATAAATGTTTATTTTGTGAATAAAAGTTGCATTGTTAAGATTGGAATTTAGTATATATTGAGGATGGAAACCTTGTAATATTAAAATACTAACTATATATTATGGCATATGAACATCAAAGAAATGGTTTAGGGTAATATCTTATCCAAACCTTAGGGTTGTCTTTTTGTTGTCCTTAAGACGTCCTAGCATAGAGTTCGTTCTTTAACGGTTGCGTCGAGGAATCTCACCACATGCACATAGTGAAAAAGAGGTTCATGCATTAGTCATGACGACTAAGTAAGACCATGACCCATTCCTTTGGAAGCTCAAGAGTAGAATCAAACAAACGACAACGACAAGTTGTCAAGTTCAAACACATCCTTAAGTCATATTTTTTATGTCGCAAAGTATGTCTTGCGACAGTTCACGAAGTAAGCAAGCTGGTGATATCTTAAGTACATGGCTCTTACAACTAATTAAAACATCTAATTAAATTACAGTAAATAATTTTATTTTATTTTATGAATTTTTACGGATGTTACATGTGGTATCAAAGCAAGTTTCTAACATTAGGCCTAATTGGATTACTCGCTTATGAGTAAGAAAACCAATATGCTAATTTTATATGCATTTATTTCTATCCAAAAATATAAAATATGTTTTCTAGAAAAATGGAAGGTGTTAAAGCATCTGCTAAGAATGGTTCTCAACACAAGAATCCTGACAACCTTTATGTACATTTGAACAATGCAAAATTACTACATACAGTTAAGGAGTTAAAAGAAGAACTTCAAACTGTAAAAATAGACAATGAAATAATTCTAGAAATGAATCAAATGCTACTAGAAAATATGCATAATAGAGGAAAAGATAAGCGAAATGTTTATGAAACTGATTCAGAAACAACATCTTACAAAGATAAAGGAAAGAAAGAAAAATATTCTGATAGTGAATCTTCTTTAGAGGTTAATACAAGGTCACGTAAGGGAAGGTATAAATACATAAGTGACATTAGTGAAAGTGACCATAAACCTAGGAAAATGAAGTATAAACCCTACGAAGAAATTTTTGGGGAATTCAAAAAATAAATCCTCCCTTGTTTAATGAGGAAGTAGAGAAAGGTGAAGAAGCAGAAGCTTGGCTGTCAGAAATGAAGAAATATTTCCATATTTACAACTATTCTGATAGACTAAAGGCCAGGATGGATATTTACAATTTGAACGAAAAAGCTTATATATGGTGGCAAGATATAAAAATGGTAAAAAATCAGAGAGAACAGTACTTAACCTGGAGAGTTTTTAAGAAGTATTTTAAAACAAAGTTTCTATCTGAAAAATACTACAAGGAAAGAGCCAAGGAGTTCTATGAATTAAAAATGAGTTTCATGTCTATGAAAGAGTTGAGCAGCAAGTTTCTGAGTCTGTTAATATATGAACCTTACATAATACATGAAAATCCTAAAATCCAACGGCTTTTAAGTTTTCTACCTACTAGATTCAAAGATAGGATTGAGTTTGATAATCTGAAAACTTTGTAGGAAGTTATGAGAAAGGATGATTTATGTTATGAACAAAGTAAGAAATGGGGAAGTTTACCTAATTGAAAGACTAAAAAGACAAGTCATTTTGACCAAAGAAGAAAAGGATTTAAGTCAAATAAAAGTTTTGGGAGTAAATCTTAGAACTTCTCCAAGAATAACTATCAGAAAACTGATTTTAAGAATAAAGTACCCCAGAGTACTACAGCACCAAAAGGAAGGGATATTCCTAACAATTTTGTTAAAAATAATGAACAAAGAGAACATGTCAAATTTTGGGAATTTAAAGGACCACATTATTCCAAGTACTTTCCAAACCATAAGGGGAACATCAACAACATACGAACTATCCAGGAAGAGGAAACAGTTGGATATGTAGAAAACAAGATGCAGAGGATAAATACAGCTCCGGAGAACCGACAAGCAGATCATCAAAATTCTATGGTGGAAGTGCAAGGTATATGATCCAAAATGTTTCCATTTCCATATTGATTGATACATGTTCTATATTAAGTTATATATCTCCTAGCATAGTGGAAAAGTGCAGCTTATCCTTAAAGAAATTTGAAAAATCCCAGCTGGTCTAGTTAAACACAAGAACTAAAAGAAATGTAGTAAATTATGTTGAAAGTTGTAATTTGCTTATGAGTCAGTTTGAAACTCAGGTCAAGTTGAATGTGTTACCTTTATGATCTTATGATGTCCTAATATGAATGGATTGGCTTGAAAAAAAAATGATTTTAAACTATTTTCAGTAAACTTTTACTTGTTTGAATAATGAAGGAGAAATAATTATTGTCACAGGAATACCTAGGAAGATATATGTTAAACAAATTTCAGCCTTACAAATAAAAAGGTTGTAAAATCTTTGTACTACACATAATAAATAATGAACATATTAGTAAAGAAGATAAACCAGCATTCGAGGATATTCTGATCCTGCAAGATTTCGCAAATGTATTACCGAAAGAAATTTCAAGATTACCTCCTAAACGAGATCTGGATTTTACAATCGAAATAGTACCCAAAGTGGTATCTAATTCGAAATATCCCTATCAAATGAAAATCTTGGAGTTGAATGAATTACAATTACAATTACAAAAATTAATAGACAAACATTATGTAAGACCAAGTATATCCCCTTGGGGAGCACCGGTCCTTTTTGTTAAAAAGAAAAATGACACCTTACGTTTATGTATATACTACCGTCAACTTAATAAAATGACATTTAAAGTATGTATCATTTTCCCCGCATTGATGGTTTGTTTGATCAAATACACAGAGCAACAATATTCTCAATGATCAACTTAAGATCTAGGTATCACCAAGTCAGAATTAAAGATGACTCACATCTTTGAAACTTCCTTCAGGACAAAATATGGGCACTACGATTTATGGTTATGCCTTTCGGGCTAACTAACGCTCCAACAACCTTTATGTGCTTAATGAACAGTGTTAGTAAGTAAGTATTTAGACAAACGTTTAGTCGTCTTCATAAATGACATATTAATTTATTGTAAGACAAAAGAAGAACACGATGAACACCTAAAGATAATACTACAAGCGTTAAGAGAACATCAACTATATGCTAAGTTCAACAAAAGCGAATTTTATAAAGATAAGATACAATATCTAGGACACTTAATATCCAAAGAAGGGCTATATATGGACCTGGATAAAATAAAATCTATAATCGATTGGCTTGTTCCTAAGGACATAATTGATGTACTGAACTTTATGGGAAAAACAGGTTATTACAGAAAATTTATTGAAGGACTTTTGAAAATTGCGAATCGTATAACCTCATTATAGAAAAAATGTAATAAATTTGTTTGGGATCAGAAATGCGAAGATAGTTTTGATAAAATAAAAGGATTATTAACCACTGTACCCATTCTAAAAATAGCAAATCCAGACAAATATTTCATCATATGCGCTGATGCATGCAACAAAGGTTTGGGTGGAGTACTGACACAAGAAGGTCATGCAACTGTATACAAATCAAGAAAATTAAAAACTCATGAAAAGAACTACGCAAGTTATTACTTAGAGTTGGTTTCCATAATCCATGCTTTAAAAATGTGGTGCCATCACTCAATAGGTAAAATATTTTTTCAAATGTCTGATAACATAAGCCTAAAATATATGTTTGATAAGAAAAACCTGAAGATGAGGAAAGCTATACGGATAGCTTTCCTTAGCGAGTATGATTTCGAAAGAAAACACATTAAAGGGAAAGAAAATAAAGTGGTTGACGCCTTAAGCAGGAATGCAGCAACTAATTTGTAGCTTCCATTAGCAGTTATAAAACTGATTTAGAAGATAAATTTGAAGAAGGAATAAAGTGGGACCCATGATACCAGAGTTTAAAAGAAAAGGTAACTCAGAATGTATCTGAGAATATAATTGCAGATTACAATTTTAATGAAAAAAGGTCTAATACTATATAAAAACATATTGTATGTGTCCAATATACCGGAAGTTAAACTGTTGATTTTCAAAGAAATACACAAAAGTCCTTATTCTAGACATCCAGGGTATCAAAAGATGATAACCATGTTGAGAAATAGTATTTTGGCCTAATATGAAAAATGAAGTTGCTGAATTTTTAGCTAGGTGTATTGAATGTTAGCAAGTTAAAATTGAACATCAACACCTAATAGGTCTTTTACAGCCATTACTAATTCCAAATTGGAAATGGGAAGTCATCAATATTGACTTCGTAACTGGTTTAACTAAAAACCATAAACAAAATGATTCAATAATGATATTTGTTGATAAACTAAGTAAAGCAGTACACTTTATCCCTATTAAAACAACTTATAAAGCTGCTAACATTGCAGACATCTTCATGAAATAAATATTCCGCTTACATGGAATTTCAAAGGTAATAATTTATGACCGAGAACCTAAATTTACTCGTAATTTTTGGAAATCATTAATCAAAGGGATAGACACTAAATTAAATTCCAGTACTGCTTATCATCTGCAAACAGATGGACAAACATAAAGGGTTAATCAAGTACTAAAAGATATGTTATGAATGTATGTTAGAGACTATCCCAAGAAGTGGGAAGACTATTTTCACTTAGTTGAATTTGCTTATAATAACTATTATCAAACTTCAACAAAAATTAGTCCTTTTGAAATATTATATGGTAGAAAATGTAACACTCCTATTACAGGGAGTAATCCAGTTGATCATTTGATTTCATGACCTGACTTGTTAAAAGAACTAGAACTAACAGTGAAACATGTATAAGGCAACTTGAAAAATGGTCAAGACAGACAAAAGACTCATATCGACCTTAAAAGAACTCCGAAGGAATTCCAAGTAGGTGAGCATGTGTTTGTTATAGTGAAACCTAGAAAGAGATCCTTGAAGCTAGGGAGTTGTGCTAAATTAGCACCTACGTATTGTGGACCATTCAAAATACTGGCAAAAGTTGGGCCACTAGCATATCAGTTAGCCTTGCCAGCTAATCCTAAAATACGTAACATCTTTCATGTTTCTATTTTGAAAGAGTATATACATGATGCTACTCATGTGATTGAATGGAATGTGATTTAGGTAGAACCAGAAGGATATTTTCTGGTGGAACCAAATTGTATTCTCGACGGGAGGGAAATTTTTCTCTAGAATCGCACCATTGGACATGTAAAAGTGCAGTGGAAACACCTCAGTCCAGATGAAATGACCAGGGAATTGGAGAGTGATATGCGGTTGGCATATCCAACTCTATTCCAAGAAGACTCATAATAACCTAAGAAACATTGAGGACGATTTTGAGCTTAAGGGGGGGTGTTTGTAACATACCCAGAACTGGAAAATAAATATTTATTATTTATTTCAGAAAAAACATTATGTGAATTGTTTTTGTAAAGTTTATGATGAAGTGGGTCAAGGATGACTGTAATTGAAGAATTATTTATTTTAATAATTAATAAAAGGTTACACCTATCCAGGGGAGATTATTAAATGGTTGTTCACTGACCCACTAAAAGGAAGGAGTAGCTATAGAAGGTTGTTTGACAAATGGTAGCACTAGCATTCACTTTCTAGTTGTTGTAGGATCATAATCCGTAAAACAATGGCCATGTCCCCGAGACGGGGGAACTGAGCTGGTGGCTCATTTAATTTCAAAACTGACCCAAAGACCTAGGAAATATTATATAAACCATCAAATTGAGCAGGAGGCTCACTACTCATTCTGATTTCTAAGACAATAAATCTTCTGACTGCTGCAAACTGAAAAATCGACCACAAAATAAATTTGATGAGGGGATAGCTAAAGTGATTTCTTGAGTTAAGTCTTCTACTGAGTGTTTTGTTGCAGAACTCTGTTGTTTTGCAGAGATCTTTATCCTAGTGGTTTAGTGAACAATATCGAGGGTACTAAGCAAGTGATTTGACCACTTCAGGAGAAGATTGGGTGGAGCAGTCTTCCTTGGTTGTTAGTCCATTTTCTGCAACACATCGAGGTTCCAACTCTATATCTGTATTATGTTATTGTTTTACTTATGTTTAAGTAAGCTGTAATTATTTTCAAATGAGGTTATAGTTAATGGATATTTATTCAATGATTATTTGATTAAGTATTTGCATAAAAACTTATTGATAGAGAAATGAAGTTAAATTATCTCTTTTAATTTTCCTCTCAACGAAGTGACGTACTCTAGTATAGGAAGATATGAAATTATGTTTGAAATAGTGATGTAGCCTAGTACCAGAAAGATTGAATCATTGTGTATCTTCATTATTACAGAGAATAAAAGTGATATATATATTGTTTACAACCCACTGATAATTAGAAGACCTGGTATTTAGTTAAATATATAAGCTACAGCTCTTAATCCAAAAGATAAAAATATTACAAACAATTACAATTAGTAAAACATAACCTTTAATTACAGAATAAGTGTAGGCACATAAATAGGAATAAATTTGATCTTTCGTAAGCAAGTTAGGTAGTAACTAAACAGAGGTTATTCTTAGCACACCAAGGATTTAAACCTGTAAATAAGAAAATAAAATAAATACAAACTCTCTTCTTTTATGTCCACATTAAGGTATTTACAATTTTCAAATACATAACTTCAAGCTAAATAAAAAACATAAATGTAAAGATCCATGTTCCCCCTTAATACTCTGTTTACTACAATCTTTCAAGGATAAGTGTCATGTCTCTTAAAAACAAACTTTAGAATTAATCTAGAATAGATATAACTAGCTAGTTCATACAAGGGCATATTTATCCTAGTTTTATTGATGATTAAAATTGTTTATTAACACCAAGTTGAGAGTATTGATAGACTGTAGCACTGGTTACAGGATTCAGGTCAAGTTGGTGTTGTTTCTGTAGTGTTTTCTCTTGCAAAAGAAAGTTACAGGTATCCTTAGGGATTATTTCTTTCCGAAACCATAGGATATTTTGTATTAACTGAACTCATTCACACAGTCGTATTATTAAATACTAGCCATAATGGATCCCTTATGTCATTTATAAACTGGAAGAGCATCGATATGGGCCTTATAGCTAAATCCTATTTTTCATTTTTAAGTGTTTCAAAATCCTACTAACTGTCAATAGAAGGATAACGACTCAGTAACCATTCTTTTAATTAATAAAACCTTATTTATAACTTTAAATATTAAAATATTCCCAAGATTCTTTTAAACTAAATCTCTTATGTTTCTACATTACGGCTTCACTATGAGTTCTTGCAATAAGACTAGTAAACCAATTGAAGGACTCAATAAACGAAATGTAAGCAGCATACATTATATTAAATAAAGCAATAAATCTACACAGAAACCTTCATGGGATTTATCCCATAGCCTATCCATTATTTTATCAACAAACAGTAAGGAAATGAAACAATGGCTTATAGCCCAAAACATTACTTCCAAGTAAATATGTTACGATCTTACCTCAATATTATAGTTTGAGTATTGAAACAAAATATAAGAAAGATGTAAAGCCCTCATGGGTTCATATATTAATAATAGCATTTACAAGATTTTATTAATAGGAGATATTGAAACCAAGTTCTCTTTTATATCAAAGCAAAGTTATTACTATCACATGACGAGCTGTCTGGGGAACGAACCCCAACGCTGCCAGTTTGATTACCCATTTAAAATAACAAAATTGTGTTTTAGAGTGGATTTCTACACCCAAAATTAAATAGATAGAATAAAGGCTCACAACCATGTTTTCTTTTAAGCATTGTAATTAATTTAAAACTCAAATCCCATAATAAGGTTAGACTAGCTTGAAGTCTGTATTATATAAATAAATTTCCAAAATCGAAATGGAAAAACATTAAACCCTTTATCTTCCAAACGAGTGTGTCATAGTCGCAAGACTCCATAGATAAAAAAATTATTTATATTATGAATTTACACATTAGCTTAAATAGTAAAATGAACAAAGATACAATTTTGAAACCCTTACGGTTCTTACAACAACAAACAAGTTTAAAACTAGAAGGATTCAATGTCTCCAAAATATGTAAGTACTGAGCCCTAAATCATTCCTCATTAAAGAAAATTGTTCCTCATTAAAGAAAATTGTTCTTCATTCAAGAAATTTTTTAGAATGTATTGTCTACTAAGAATTATTTGAGAGAAGACAAAATTAGACCAATGGAGCATATTGGAAAGATTCTACATGACTAAACCATTCTCAAATTGAATCATATTGAAGAGGTAGTAGTACAGTCTAAGGATGAATGAAGTTACAACTGTTCCTAACCATTTAAATAGTTTTAATAATATGATTTTTCAATTATTAAGTATGGATATAAGCTACGGTGATGAATAAAAGGTAGTCACACTACTATGATCCTTGCATGAGTCTTGGGATCACCTAGTCACGTATATGTGGCTTAGCACATTAGAATACCTTGATTATGGCACTATTTTTGGAGGTTTGTTATTTGAGGAGGTGTGGAGAAAAATAGTTTAAAATCATCCACATATGAAGAAGTAATGGTGGATAGAATTCAATCTCTAAAAAGAGGGGAGGATTCGAGAGGTACATATGGAGATAAGTCAACAAGTAGAAATAGTACAGGAAAATTATGGTACTACAACAAATTGAGGCATATCAAGAAAGATTGCTGAAAGAGGAAAGAATCTAAGGATGATGACAAAACAGAAGTAAATCTAGCTGAGACAATTTTAAGTACGATTGTTGAAGTTTTATTCAGTCATAGTATATCACAATATAAGGAATAATGGTTGTTAGATTCCAGTGCTTCCCATCATGTGTTCACGTAGAAATTGGTTCACTTCTTACCAATATATCGATCAAGGTGTGGTCTTTATGGGAAATGATATTTATTGTAAAAATGTTGGAATTGGATGTTTGATGGTATTGTAATAACATTCACGGAGTAAGAAATGTACTTGAACTTAAGAAGAATTTGATTTCTTTGGGTGTTTTGGATTCTAGAAGTTACAAGTATACAAGTCAAGGTGGAGCACTAAAAAAAGTGTTTAGTGGTAATGAAGGATACAAAGATTGACAACCTTTATAAGATAGAAGGGAGTGCTAAACCAACAATGCTATATGACAAAACATATGTATCTTCTTGTTTATGGCATCAACAGCTAGGTCATATGGGAAAGAAACAGTTGCAGGTACTGCCAGTATATAAGTTAACTCTAGTCTAAGATTTTTTCTTTGTAATTTTATATTTTGTTATATCTATAATGGTTATGTTAATGAAATTAAGGGATGTATATTCTGGGGTCGTATTTCCTACAATATTAACATTTATAGAGATGTAGTATACAATTTGGAACACTCATAAGTTGTTCATATCACACATGATATTGTTCAAAAACTCAAGGAATCATTGTATCACCTGATGGATCCGAAGAAATTGTAGGGTGAGTGCAAGCTAATGAGGGTCACTTTTGGTGCATTAGATGCAATAGAAAACTGAAAAATCAGTCATCCCTCAACTTACTTGGATTTTTGGATATACTTATACAAATTATCTTTCTTTGAGTAAAAAATATGAAATGTAGGAAATTAAATCACATTTCCGAATATATAAGTTTTATATATTGAATTTGTATATAACTATTTCAAGTTTCAGTTTTTCTCATAGTCACTTTTTTTATTTTTTCAAACAAATGATAAGGTGTATGTTTTTCTGGGTGCATCCTTTGAGGTCCTAAATGATGATTTCGGGCTACAAAAAATCACAAACATGTAGAGAACATATAGCACTATTGCAGCGCTATTTTTCAAAAATAAAATTAGTAATTTTTTTTAATATAATTATCTAATTGATCATTCCTCTATAATAGGAGGTCTTTTATGGGTTCATCCTTTCAAAGTCTTAATGCAATAATAGTGAAATGATTTTTTTTATAGAATGTAGAGGTTAATGTCTTGTAGTGCACCATACATTTTTTGAAAAAGTTATGGAAAAAAACTAACAGCGTGTTTTTTGAGTTGAGTTGGGACACAATAGAAAATGAATAAAAAATAGAAAATTATATTTTGGAATAAAAATTACATATTTAGGATCTACAGAAAAAGTTCTATTTATGTTTAAAATTTTGTCAAAAATGATTGTGTGTAGCATACTGTAAGGAGTGGCTAAACACGTGCTTCTTCATAAACTGGAAGAAATGCCCAGTTAGCTACAGTTTATCGTATACCATAGCACGTGTTTGGTGTTACCAATGCAAAGTCCAAACCATTTACATAGGACTATTGGTGACATGCGAGAAAGTGAATTGGCATGGTTTAGGCACTACAATATGAGTGTGCATTATGTTTAAATTCAAATTACATTTTCCGCCCTTATAGAATTGGAAAATGTGTGCATGTTAAAAAACTACAAAACACGTGTGTGTTATGTAGTTATATAATGTGTGCATGTTAAAGAACTACAAAATGTGTGTGTGTTATGTAGTTATATAATGTGTGCACGTCATGTAGTTTTATCATGCATGTGTGTTATGTAGTTCTATAACATAGTACATGTTATGCAAGACACCAAATGTGTGGTTAATAGTTGAGAGGGGATTTGGAAGGTTCAAGGAACTAGGGGGGGAGTTGGAAATTCAAGTGGGGATAGTTAATAGTTGAGAGGGGATGGGGAAGGGTCAAGGGCCTAGGAGGATGTTGGAAGTTCAAATGGGGATGGTTAATAGTTGAGAGGGGGTGGGGAAGGTTCAAGAGACTAGGAAGATGTTAGGATTTCAAGTCGGGATGGTTAATAATTGAGAGGGGGTGGGGAACGGTCAAGGGACTAGGAGGATATTGTTGTAAGTTTAAGTAGGGATGGTTAATAGTTGAGAGGGGGTGGGAAAGGGGAAAGTGAATAGGATGATGTTGTAAGTTAAAGTGGTGATGGTTAATAGTTTAGAGGGGGTGTGGAAGGTTCAAGGGCCTATGAATCTTTTTGTAAGTTAAAGTGGGGATGGTTTATAGTTGAGAGGTGGTGGGGAAGGATCAATGGATTAGGAGGATGTTGAGAGTTCAAGTCGTGAGAGATGAAGGGAATGGAAACATGATGGGTTATAGGGGTGAAGGGGAGTTGGTCTTGAGAGCACTATTAGGAGGAGAATAGGTGTTGAAGACGTATAGGGTTAGAAGTGGTATGTGAGACTTGAGAAACAAAGGTGGATAATGTAGAGTGGAGGAAGTGAATGATGGTTTAATGAGAGATGAAGGGAATGGAAACATGATGGGTTATAGGGGTGAAGGGGAGTTGGTCTTGAGAGCACTATTAGGAGGAGAATAGGTGTTGAAGACATATAGGGCTAGAAATAGTATGTGAGACTTGAGAAACAAAGGTGGATAATGTAGAGTGGAGGAAGTGAATGGTGTTTTAATGAGAGAGAGGATTGGTGAATGGATAGGAATATATGGATGATTAGATGAAAAATAGTGTGTGTTGGAGGAGAGATGTGGGAGGAGGGGGAAATTGAAGAGAGGGGAATGAGATGGGGTGAAAGAGAGAATACAGGGGTTGCGAAGAATGGATAAGTTGAAAACATAGAGGAAGGCAGTATAATAGAGAGAGAGAGAGAGAGAGAGAGAGAGAGAGAGAGAGAGAGAATAACATAGAGATGGATAGGGAAAGAAAGGATGAGAGGTAGGAGTGTGAAGAGACATAAATGGAGGTAGGGAGAGGAATAAATCTAGATAGAGATATATGGAGAAAGTGAAAGAGAGGCGGGGGGTATTGTGGGAGAAAGAGTGATAGAGAAATGGATGGAGGTAAGGGGGATGAGAGAGAGAGAGAGTATAGAGGTAAGGGGATGAGAGAGAGAGAGAGAATAAAATGGGGTAAAGGACATAGAGTGAGGGAGGGAGACAAACATATAGGAGGGACCTGGATATATGAGTGAGAGATATATGGGGATAGAACAAAAGAAATGGATAGGAAGGGATGGACAGAAGGTTTGGGTGGGATACATGTAGCTAGTGGTGGTGATGGAAAGAGAGGTAGGGATTGGTGAGAGAGAGGGAAGACGAAACGAGGATAGGGACATAATTTGAGGAAGGGAGAGAGAGTGATGGAGAGATAGATATATGTTCAGGGAAATATAACAAGAGGGGGGGAGAGAAGGTGAGAGAGAGAGAGAGAGAGAGAGAGAAAGAAGGGAGAGAAATGGAGGGACAAAGGTGGATGTGATGGGGTTTAGAGGAGTGAAGGTACATTATGTGTGTGTTTGTGTGTGTGTGTGTGTTTGAGAGAGAGAGAGAGAGAGAGAGAGAGAGAGAGAGAGAGAATAGGGGGAGGGGTAATGACAAAGAAAGTGGTAGGTTGTGTGTGTGTGTGTGTGTGTGTGTGTCTATGTGTGTCAGAGAGAGAGAGATAGAGAGAGAGAGATGGAGGGAAGGTGGGATCAGTGCGGTGGGAACGATTAAGTGAGAGTGAGGGAGACATAATGAGTTAAATAGAAAGGTATATAGGAAGGGATAAAGGAA
>LPNX010965221.1:106036-181391 GCA_001517045.1 Pseudotsuga menziesii | reverse complement strand
GGACGGGTGAGTCATGGAGAGAGAGGGAGGTTGTGATAGAGAGAAGCATGGAGAGGGAGGGAGGTAGAGGGTTTTAGGGAGATATTCAGAGATATTGAGGAAACGAGATAGGGAGGGAGGGATACAAGTTGAGAGAGAAATAGAGAGGGTGTGGGATAGTGATTAAGATAGAAGGGAGGGAGATATGGTAGAAGGAGGAATAGTGAGGGAGGTAAATAGAAGATGGAGAGAGTGAGATAAAAGGAGTTTGTGATAGAGAGGGGGGAGGGACACACACACATATAGAGAGAGATTGTGTGGGAGAGAGGGGGGTGGGTGAGAGACAGAGAGAGAAGGGGAGGGGTGAGTGATAGAGAGAGAATGATGGAGGGAAGGATAGTGAGGTAGGTGTAAAGAAGGGAGAGATAGGTTATATGAGAGTGGGGGTGAGGGAGGGAAATACACACACACACACACACACACACATACACAAACACACACACACACATATATATAGAGAGAGAGAGAGAGCTATGTTGTGAGAGATAGAGGTGGGAGGGACACACACACACACACAGATATTTTGTGTGGGAGAGAGGTGGACGGGTGAGTGATAGAGAGAGAAGGGGATGGGTGAGAAATACAGAGAGAGTGGTGGAGGAAGGGATAATGAGGGATGTATAGATAAGGTGGATATATTTTATGAGAGATAGGAAGTGAGAGAGGAACATACACACACATAGAGAGAGAGAGGGAGGTGGGTGAGGAACACACACACACACACACAGAGATTGTGTGGGAGAGAGAGGGGGAGGGATGAGCGATAGAGAGAGAAGGGAGAGGGTTGCGAGAGGGATATAGAATGATGGATGGAGGGATAGTGATGGATGTATAAAGAAGGTGTATAGAGTTTATGAGAGACGAGGAGTGAGGGAGTGAGATAGACACACATAAAAGTAGAGAGAGAGGGAGGTTGTGAGAGAGAGGGGGCATGTACACATACACAAACACACACACACATAGAGACTCATATATATATATATATATATATATAGAGAGAGAGAGAGAGAGAATTGAAAATACAAAGGAATGGAGGGCTACTGAGTAAGGCATAGATGGATAGTGAGGAAGGGACATGCCTATCCCTAGATGTCAAAAATATCCCATTAGGGGTTGAGTCTTGGATTTTCTCCCTTGACTATGTTGAGGCATTAATACCCATATATAATGCTCAAAACATCTTAAAGGCATATACATATTTTCTTGGATACCAATCATACCTTGAGTAGGTCATGTATGGTGCTTCAAGGAATTGCTCATTAACATGGGTTCCTCAAATATTCCTTTATGACCAAAGCCATTTCATATTCCTTCAATCATGTATTGAAGGTCCCATACATATTCCTTTAAAACACATAATTCTACTAACATACATATTCATAGTCCAAATAACCTATGATATGTCATGTGTGATTTTTGAAGGCATCCTTCCTATCCTTAGATGCCTAGAATATTTTTCCAGGGCCCAAGACCCTAGTATCCTCCCCCAACCATGTCCATGGACTTGAGACACATCAATAATTCTAAACAAATTATAATGTCACCCATATACCCATTAAGAGTCAAATGATTCCCTGTAAACATCATGTGTACTGGTTGGAGGCATCAATTTTGGACCTAAATAGTTAACAACTTCCTTTAAGGCCTAAGGACCAAATGGTTCCCCCATCCATGAAAAGGGACCTATTACCTGTACTTGTATTAAAAATATTCTAATGGCACTACTATCCCCAATCCAAGGTAAAATACCATGTAAGTCTCTTTTGGGGTTTTTCAACACATCATTCTTGGCTCTAGATTCCCAGAAGCATCTTCTAGGGACTAATGCATAGGATTCCTCCCCTTATTATTTCTAAGTCCCCAAGACACATACATAGTTCTTAGAATCCCCTAATGGTTCCCATATCCCCATTCAAATGAATAAAATCAACTTGAGAGGTCATCTATGGTGATTTAATGTGGCGTTCATGGACCTTGAGCCCTAAAAGATGGTTTACAACCTAAAATCAAATATTCATCTACCAACCATAATTAACACCTTATCCTCCATATCTAATGCTAAGAAACTCTTAGTCATGTCCATATCCCAACTTAAAGGTTGAGGATACCCTAAATAGATCATGTATTTTGGTTCAAGGTGACTTTCTTGGTCCAATATGTCTATAGGATTCCTTTAGGGTCAAATAACTAGGCTTCCTCCCTAAACCATGCCCGTGGATATGTTATTAGAGATAAATGCATACTGATGGCCTAGATATTCTTTCTCAGATGTAAAATATCACGTAGGAAGGTCCTATGTGCAGGCTCAATTCCTTGTTCATGGACCTTAAGCCTTAAAAACTGAATTTAGGGCATATGTCTTAAGTTTCCTCCCCCAACCATGGTCAATAAAATAAGACACGTACTTAGCTCTTAAATCCTCCTAATGGTGTTTGTATTGCAACATAAAGAAAAATTATACTTTTGGTAGGTTAGGCATGGTTGTTTGAGGTGTTGTTCTGGATTATTCAAAAATATTACTATAGGTCTGAAGTCTTGATTATGAAAACCATTGTTTTTATTTGTTTCCCTAGCTGTGCACCAAACCCATTTATTGTGGTTCTCCATAATGTGTGCATGTTTTTCTTTTCCATAACACATATGCATTTTTCTTCTACATAACATGTGCACATTTTGCTTCTCCATAACGCATGTGCATTTTGTAACTACAAAAAAAGTACTTGTTTTTTTTACCTAACCTACTTGTCATATGACATGTCAAGCTCTAGATTAACAAACAAAGGATTACATAAAAGGAGCATGTTTTATTTTTGTGTAACATGAGTGTGTTTCCTAAAAGTAGGATTGCATCTAAAAGGCCCATTGTCTTCTTTCACACACCCTGTACAAGATGTTTGATTCCTTCATGTTGACACAAAGTGAGTACAACCATTTTATTTACTTTGAAATTTTTGAAAATGGTATATTCATTGTGTATGTTGATGATATGTGTGTTGTAAGAAAGAGAATTTCTCATATTAGGAGCTTAGAGACTCAGTTGGACAAGACATTTCAAATGAAGGATTGAGAAGAAGAAAAACAAATCTTGGGCATGGAAATACAGAAACAAGGGGGGGAGAGTAAGTCATGGTTATCACAACAAAATTTTTATGAAAAATATATTTATGAGGATCGGTATGGAAATTTTGAAATTGATAAATATCCATTTTTATTTCCATTGTAATCTCTCTTCAAGTATATGTCATGATTATAAGAAAGAAAATGTATGTTAAGCCTTTAATGATGGCACATTACCCAATATAGTATGGTGCAATACTCCCTATATTGTGGTGCATTACATATTATTTATGTCATCTTGAGTCTATTAGTAAGTCTATTAGTTGTTATTGTAGACATTTTCCTCCTATATATAGGAAGGTGATATTCTCATTTTAGTCACCATAGTATCTTATCTTGTCTTGTGTACTCAGTACATTGTGTAAGGAGGTTCCTCCCTCGAAGAGGATTGATATTTATCTTTGTTATTCCTTGATAAGGCATGGATTACTCTCTTATGGTCTATTTCTTCTCTTTTTATGCTATTTCTGGGACTTGGTTGCAAAACATTTGGTATCAGAGCTCTTTCCTTCGGACTAACTTCTATAAAACGAATCATCTTGGAAATTTTACTACAATTTTTTTTTACAAATATTCAAAGATTGCGGTTAAAAAAAACTTTTAAATAGGCCTATATATATCTAGTCCAAAATTCAGATCCTAATCCATTACAGTTTCATAGATAATTGCGAAGGAATATAAGCTTTTTTACTAGTCCTAAACCTAGTCTAAAACAGATGTTCTTGGGAAAAAGGTCATATCTTAGGCATTCGAGATCCAAATTGAGTGAGAATAGTTGAATATGAAATAATACGGACCAGGGTATATGTGGCATAAGTTTCAGCTACAAAAACAAAATATTGGATACATGGAATACAGTACAAGTGCGCTCTTCTCGATAGGAAAAAAAAAGAAGCTTTGGGAGATTTGCAATAACATTTTGTTGGAACATCCAAATTATTTCATACTTGCGGTGTTCGAGAGAGGACATATTAGGGTACCAAATACCAAATTTCCAGAGCCATAGGAATCTAAATTCAAATTTTACCTAAGTTAAAAGTATGCCCTAAAATAATATTCCAATCAAGGTTTGAAAAAGGTACGTCATTTTGCAATTGAATAGTTTTTAGTAGAAGGATCTATCTATGGTAAAACCTAGGATGTGATAAATATTTATTGTTCAAAATTCCACCAAAAGGAAGTCAAAATAATCACACTCCACTCAAACCCCAAGAGGATTCATCCCCAACATACAATGAAATGGAAGACATATCTTTTAGAGTGTCCAAGTTGGAAGATATGAGTAAAGGAAATGTGAAAATGGAAAAGTGTTAAATTCGAAAAGAAGTGGAATAGTAAAGAGCATCTCAAAGGGATGGCTAGTAAATAAGATCTCAAAGGGACGGTTAGAAAAATAATATCTTCAAGACTTGAAGGAATTGATGAAGGATATAAAACATAACTTTATTCCTCATTGATCTAATCAAGAAGAGGATAAGGAGGAAAAATATGACTTATTCCAGTCACATCTGGAGAAAATTTATAAAAAGAATGGATCATAGAAAGTTGGAGTCCTCAAAAGTTGATTATTCACTACAACATCATGGGTTCAATTCAGGTCCAAGAAAATAATTTATCCCCAAAATTGAGATGAGAAATTTTGATGGCAAGGATCCAATCATGTGGATTTTTCATAAGGCACAATTCTTTGATCTACACTAGGTGCCCACTATGAAAAAGGTTACTATTGCATGCTTGTATTTAGACCCCGATCAATTTGTATGGTACCAATCGATTTGTGACCGTAAAAAAGACTCTATTATATCTTGGTCTATATTCACAGAAGAATTGATTGCACATTATGGAGATATAAATAGTGACACCTTATTATGTTAGTCGGTCAATATAAAGCAAAAAGGTTCAATTACAGAGCACATCAAGCGATTTCAGTAGCTAAGTCTCACAGTGAAGAATATTTCATAAGATAATTTGTTAGATATCTTTATTGGAACCTTAAAATATAACATTCAACATGAGGTATGTCTCTTTGAACCCTCATCCCTAGAGAAGGCTTTCATGATGACAAAGAAGGTTGAAAGTAAAAATGGAAATGACCACTAGGAAAGCCTTCTCTAACACATATAGAGAAAATAATGTTCCTTATTCTAAACCACCACAAGGGTTGACACCCAAACAACTAGATGAAAGAAGAGAAAAAGGATTATGCTTTAATTGTGACAACAAGTATAGTAAGGGACATAAGTGCAACAAGAAGAAATTATCTTACATAGATTTTGAAGAGGAAGAACCAAAAGAAGAGCAAGCATCTCAAGAAGAGGTGACTTCAAAATAAATAGAAGAGGCTACTTCAGAAGAAACAGAAGAGGCTACTTCAAAAGAAATTACTCTCACCATATATTTTCATGCATTGGCTATAATTAGCACCTCTCAAAATTTGAAGATAAACGGAGACATCAAAAAGAAGAAGGTAGCAAAGTTGATTGATTATAGTAGTACTCATAGTTTCATTCACTATAAATGAGTAAAAGTTCTTAATTTCTTTGTATATCCAATGCCAGAGTTTCAAGTAATGATTGAAGATGGAGTAACTATAAATTTCTTAGGGAAATGCCATAATATCAATCTCACTATGGGGGAATATGTATTGAATAGTCCAATGATTGTTATCCCAATGGGTGGTATTGATGTTTTCTTATGTGTCCAATAGTTACAATCATTGGGAATAGTGGATTTTAACTTTAAAAAAATAATGAAATTTTCATGGGAAGGAAAAGAATATGAGTTAAATGGTATCACAGGAAAGACAAGCAAGGTTATAAGCTCTAATGGTATTACAAAGTTGTTAAAATGGGGAAATAAAGGTGTAGTTGCACAATTATTCTCATTAGATGTTCAAACCTCAAATTTCCCTATATCCCTAGATCTCCAAAGATATTCCAAAGGTATTAATAAGCATTCCACAAAATTCATGCTCATTAGATATTAATAAGCATTCCAAGATATTTGAAGACATTCCCAAAGGTATTCCACATATTCGTGACTTTGATCATGTTATCCACTTAATTCCATGTAGTGTTCCTCTTAAGATCATACCTTACTGATATCCCTATATCCAAAAGAGTGAAATTGAGCGCATCATTGCTTAAATGTTAGAGGATGGAATAATTAGTCGAAGACAAAGTTCTTACTCTACACTAGTGGTAATGCTACCCAAGCCAAATGGATCATGGTGTATGTGTCATTATTATAGAGAGATAAACAATATCACTAATAAAGATAATTTTCCCATTCTCGTCATCGATGAATTGTTAGACTAATTACATGGATCAGTTGTCTTCACAAAGTTGGATCTTCATTATGGGTATCATTAGATTTGAATCAAGGATGAATACATCCCCAAAACAACATTCAGAACTCATTAAGGACACTATGAATTTTTGGTCATGCCATTTGATTCAACAAATGCTCCTTCCACATTTCAAGGTTTGATGAATTCTATTTTCAAACCTTTCCTTAGAAAATTTTTGTTGGTATTCTTTGATGATATACTAATCTATAGAAAGTATTTGGAAGAACATGTTCAACATGTTTATAGGGTACTACAACTACTAAAGGAGAAGGAATTGTATGCAAAACCCTCAAATGTTTTATTCGGGATAAAGGAGGTAGAGTATTTGGGTCATATTGTATCTCATGAAGGTGTCAAGGTAGGCCATAAAAAATAAATTCCATGATGGACTAGGAGATTCTCAAAACCCTGAAGAATATTTGAGGATTCTTAGTTCTAACAGGGTACTACTGAAAGTTTGTTCAGAACTATGGAAGAATAGCATCTCCTCTAATAGTGTTATTGAAGAAATACGCATTTTCTTTGACTCCATAGGTAACTCAATTTTTTTAACAAGTCAAAGAGGCCATGTGTAAAGCTCATATTTTGGAGACTCAACACTTCACAAAAACATTTATTGTGGAATGTGATGCTTTAGGAAATGGAAACGGAGTTGTACTAATGCAAGAAGGAGACCCTCTTTCCTTCACAAGTCATTCAATCAAGGGAAATAGCTTACAAAAACACATTCATCAGAAGGAAATGTTGACAATACTAGATTCATTGAAGCAATATTGGTGCCCCTACATTATAGGAAGACATTTAAAGCTTAAAACTAATCATGATTGCCTTAAATACTTCTTGGAACAAAGTTTATCTTCATAAGAGCAACAAAAATTGGTGAAAAAGATGTTGGGATATGACTTTGAAATCATCTACAAAAATGGGAAGAAAAATGTTGTCACAGATGCAATCTCCATTAAAGATGAGGATGTTGAAGCATTACTCTATGCTATTTCGATCATCCAACTAGATTGGATAGTAGAAGCAATGGAAGAAAGGAAAAATGACGAAAAAATATGGACATGTATTCAAAAGTTGTAGGATGATTCTAGTGCCTCTAAGACATTTAGTTGGAAAGATGACTTTTTATGGTACAAGGATCACTTATATGTTGGTAGGAGTTCCCAACTCAAGAAAAAGGTACTTTTTGAATTCCACTCCTCATCAATAGGATGGCACCTAGGTTTCATAAAAACATACCATGGGGTAAAGAAATATTTTTTGGGGGATGGTCTTAAATTGATGTTCAAAAATATATGATAAAATGTTTGCTTTTCCAACAAAATAAAGTGGAAACAATTAAGAGCATTGGTCTCCTACAACCACTTTTTATTCCAAACCAAAGGTGAACATAAGTATCGATGGATTTTGTCACAGATTTACCAAATTCTGAAGGAAAGAGTGTCATCATGGTGGTTGTTGATATACTTACTAAATATGCACACTTCTGTGCACTATATCACCCCCTAAAAGCAAGCATGCAATTATTGTATGGAGACATTACAGAAACTACATGGTAATCCAAATCTTATAGTAACTTACAGGGATCCCATTTTCACTAGAAATTTTTGGACCGAAATATTATCTTGGTTTGGTACTCAACTGGCTCATAGCTCATCTTATCACCCTCAATCTGATGGAAAAACAAAGACAGTAAACATATATTTGGAAGGGTATGTTTGATTTTTTGTAGTTGATGAACAAACATAAGGGGTCAAGTGGTTACCCTTGGAATAATGGTGATATAACACTTCCCTCCATACATCATCAAAAATTACCCCATTTATGGCACTTTATGGCTATAATCCACCATCCATAACATCTTCACTAAGAGACTTATCTAAGGTTCAAGCAGTGGAATCATCACATGAAGCATTAACAACAAGTTCTTCAACTCTTAAAGGATAACCTGAATCTAGCACAAAATTAAATGAAACAACAAGCATATCAACATAATAGTGAACAAAGATTTAATGTGGGGGATTGGGTGTTTTTTAGACTATAACCATACAAACAAATGTCCTTGAAGAACACCAAGAAGGATAATAAATTATCACCTAAATACTATGGTCCCTACAAGGTGTTACAAAATATTGGTAGTATGGCCTACAAATTGGAACTACATGCATCTTCACAAGTCCATCCAGTTTTCCATGTTTCTTATTTAAAGAAGGTTATCAATGACAACCTATGAGTTCAAACAATATCACCAGAAATTGATGAGGAAGAAAAAATCATCTTGGATGCTAAATAAATTATTGAAATAAGAACTAGACGGATTTTAAATCGATCAATTCCATAGTATCTCATTTAATGGAAGAAATTACTTGCAGAAGACTTAACATGGGAAGATGAGTCATGTATACAGCAACATCCGTAAATACTTCAATGTTGAGGACAACACTTTTTGAAGGGGAGGGTCATGTTAATCCATTAATGATGGCACATGACCCCATATATTGTGACACATTACTCTCTATATTGTGGTGCATTACATATTATTTATGTTAGCTTGGGTCTATTAGTGGGTCTATTAGTTGTTATTGTACACCTTTGTATCCTATATAGGAAGGATATATTCTCATTTTAGTCATTAGATTATCTTATCTTCTCTTGTGTACTCAATACATTACGTAAGGAGGTTCCTCCATCGAAGAGGATTGATATTTATCTCTGTTATTCATTGTTAAGGCATGGATTACTCTCTTATTGTCTATTTTTCCTATTTTTATCTTATTTCAAGGAATCGGTTGCATAACAATGTCATGTCTCATATATTGTATTCCAGTACAATAGGAACTATGATGTATGTAATGAAATGGTAAGGATATATTTCACATGTACTTGGTGTTGTTAATAGACACATGGAAAATCCAAGCGAAATAATGAAATTGGTGTCTTGGTATCTTAGAGGTACGAGTATCACATACAGTAGTTGTAGTGATTGTATATGATTATGATGACTTAGATTTTGCAGATGTATTGGATAAAAGGATGTATACCTCAGGTTAGGTTTCAAAGAATCATTTTGGAAATCATTTTATGGGTGGAGGAGAAGTGATCTCTGAGAAATTCCATACCCAATAACATTGTATAGACGTGTTCAGGAAACCAGTGTTGTTAAAGAAGTTGCAATGACAATTGTATTATGTTGTCTTATAGGAAAGGTGATGAATGAAGTAGGTCAAGGGATTAGGTAATTGTTTTCAAGGTGAATCTTGTTTAAAATGGTGAAAACAATTTCCTTCATAATACCTTACTATATTTTTCTTTCGTTGACAATTTGTGCAAGTAATAGGAGACAACAGTTTATCACTTCATAATATTATTCTTGTTGTCGAAAAAAACAAACCTAAAATAACATATACTTGTTCATCTAATTAATAAGACAGTTTGATAGGGTCTATGAGAAACTCGTGTGTGTGTGTGTGTATTGTCCCTAATTTTTGGATTCCCTTTTACTCCAATTGGAGATGACTTCTGAAGTTTGTGGTATCCATGTTAAAGGAGTGAGATTATGGTATAACTGGTATTGGAGGGTTTGGAGGATTTTTATGGGGTCTATCCTAGTCCATTTATCATTATTCATCATCAAAATCATTTTTTCATAGTTCTTTCTTGGTTCCATTTCATTTGGTGATTCCCGTAAATTGGGAGGATTGTTGAGTATAAGTTAATTAATTGCACTAAAGGTCTTATTTTGGAGCAGGTAATAGCTCTTTGGAACCAGGGAGAAAGGCTAGAAATGTTTGGATGTTGATAAAGTGACTTCAACGGTCTAGAAACATCTTATAGGAAAATTAATCACTTCCCAGAGATAAAAGGGTATTAATTAATTAATTAATGTCATTGGACAAAAATTACCATTTTAAAGAGATATTGAATAACTAATTCATAAAGTGACTTCATAAAAGTAAGTTAAGTGAAAAATGGTGTAAAAAGGTAAAAGTGGCCCAAAAGGGTAAAATGACCTTAAAAGGGGAAATATGCATATTCTCTCAATTATTCATGTTAATCTTGTTTTCAAAAAATATTTGAAGATATTTTGAGGCTTTGGCTCTTAGGATGGAAACCATAAGGGAGAAATTGGTTTTAGTGGTTAAATCATCCTCCCTAGTCAATCTAGAGGAGGAGATCACTTAGATTTCCTCATTGCTATTCATTTCTATGATTTCATCTCAATTGTTTCAAACATATGGAGTTTGGGAAGGGGTTTCATTTTTTTTCTTAAGAAGCACGTATTTGTTGAAGAGCGTGCACAACAATATTTCTCCATTATTTATTCATTGTTATTTGATGTGTAGGGAGTGATTCACCTTGTTTTGAGGCAATGTTTCTATTATTCCCAAGGAAGAATATTGTGTAGGGGGGCATAGAGCTTAGCCTCAAACTACTAGTAAGTATCGTTCTATTTGCATATTTTCCTGGAGGTTATTCCAATTCATAGAATTCCCACTACTTATTTCGAGTTGGTCATGTCTATGTTACTAGTACAGAAGGGAGGGACACAATCATTTTTTGATGGTTTCCCTTGTGGGGAGAACACACACCCTAGGATCATATTTATTATTTATTATATTTGAAGTAACTTGTCCACAAAAGGATTATTTGGGTCTATTATATTATTTTCTACTTTATCTAATGTAAGGGTAATAAAATATCATTCGTAAGGGAACCTGTAAATAACTGTATATTTCTCCAGAAGGAAGTTGAGCTCTCAATAAAAATGACATGTCAAATGCATAGTAATTTGAAGACCCAATTTATACCTATAGGTTGTTGTTAAGCCCTAAATGTTGGGCATAGTTCCCCCCTATAATGTGGCACTTTACCCCCTATATGGTGGTGTATTACATATTATTGATGTGGTCTCAGGTCTATTAATAATGGGTCTATTAGTTTTTATTATACACCTTTATCTCCTATATAGAAGAAGGAGATATTTTCATTTAATCAAGCATTGTATATTGTCACCTTGGGTACACAAGTATATTGTGTAAGGAGGTTCCTCCCTCGAAGAGGATTGTTATTCATATCTTTTATTCATTATTAAGGTGTGTATTACTATATTTTTGTCTATTTTTTCTATTTGTATGTTATTTATTGGACTTGGTTGCATAAAATTTGGTATCAGAGCTCTTTCCTCGGGATTGGCTTATGCAAAATGAGTCACATTATAATTTTCGATACAACTTTTTTTTCTACAATGATTCATAGATCTAGGTTAAAAATTCACTTCCAAAATAGGCCAAAATATATCCAATACAAAATGCAGATCCTGATATTTTACATTTTGGGAGATACTTACATAGGAATATAGTGTTTTTTACTAGTCTAAAACCTAGTCTAAAACAAGTGTTCTAGGGATAAATGTTATATATGAGGAATTTGAGATCCAAATTGAGTGATACAAGTTGAAAAGGAAAGAAGACTCACCAAGGTATTGTTGGAGACATTTACCACCATACACACTCATTTTGGTCAATTTGGCGTAGTTAAACCACTACCCTAAGTTTTATTGACTTAATTGACATTAGAGGAGCATTGTATGACATCAGCATGAGCATTCCCACACCTACCTTCAGTCGAGGAGGCCAACTAAGCCTTCTCCTTCATTCAGGGAGTCTAACTAGAGCACTCTGGGGGTGATCTAAGTGTCATAAATGCACTTAATTGATAACTGATGATTACAATCAATTAAATAGAGCAATGAAGGTGCCTCCTTTCATTAAATTGATTATTTAATTAATATTTAATGAACTGGAGTCAACAGGGGTGCCTCCAACCACTTCTGATGGTCAGTTAGACTTCAGTTAAGCTCATCGGGGTTCAGTGGAGTTATTGACGTGCTACCACTTGTTGGTTGGCTTGCAGTGACATGTGTCTGACCTACTTTAAGTTAGAATTGGTCATTTATTACACTCTGACTTCAGTTTGGACTTAGTTGAGTCAATTATGGTTTTGATCAGTGGTTAAGTGGCGTGTTCACTATGGCTTACATTCAATTAAGCTAGACTCACTCATTCAATTCGAATGACCTCCTTGAAAATTTGAATTATCTTGGAATTCATGCATCTGGCATGATCATTGTATTGTATCATCATTATTTCATTTGATTATACAGAACTACTACTTCCATTGCAGCACCATTTTGCCAATTTTATGCATATTTGTATGTATTCTTTGTGAGACTATGTCTTCAGTTCCTAGAACACTGTGACAAATTAATAGATATCTATAATGTTATCAACATAAATGGCACTTCTCCATCCGAGTGTCGACATTCCTTATGTTGGTACACAAAAGGACATCTTAGGATTGAAGTTTGCCAAAACACTATAGATGGGCATGACTTGGGATGCATTTACCCTTGAACCAGCTTGCCATATTATTTTTCTAAGTGTTGATTTGCGTACGTGACTATCCTCATTGCAAATCGCGTACGTACGTGACTATCTCCATTGACAACTCACGTACTGTACGCGACTATCTACATTGCAACCCACGTACATTAGCATATGCGGGTTTCCTTTAAGCAACTCATGTGGCATACATGGGTTTCCTATATCAATAGTCGCGTACATATTGATTTGACATTAAAAAATATAAATCACAATTAATGGAGATTAGTTGGGTCCTAATCATTAACTATCCTAATTGTTTCAACCTCCTCAACCTTCGAAACCACTCTATCTACCAAAGTATAAATAGAGGCCTTGGGGAGGGCATTAATCAATCAAGTTTGGAGAGCAAAGTTATGCTAGTGGTATATCTTCAGAAGTATTGGAGCAAGAGAACTCAGATTCCTTTGGTCGCAGAGGAATCCTTGTCTCAGAAGCTGGGTTGTACTCTTATCTCATTCATTGATTGTTAATAAAGAGAATTCTTCTTCCAACATTGTGTTGAGTCTCTTTCATGTATCATGGTTGATGAATATATTTGATTATGCACTAGATATATTGTTTATCTAACCTCTCATATATACATGTATAAGATTGTACTTGGAGAATTTTCTCTTTGCAGGTGAAGGAGGTGAATCCCTAGAAGCTTTGGAGAGAAGCAGAGCGGAAGAAGATCAAGCTTGGATCAACCGTCGGGAATCGAGTCAGTCAAGAATTTATTCCTATTTCCCTTTTGTACTCTATTAAAGTTGATTGTCTGCAAGGTTAGTAGTAAGTTGGTAACCCCAGACCCTAGGTTACAAGGTTGTTTAATCCTGAACAACAAAACTGGTGACTTCGCTGGCGAGTCCAGCCTGCTGTGGGTTAGTCCTGTAGATCCTTGCCCAGTCTTTGCTTTGATTCAATGTGTGGTCTTTTGTCTTGTTTTGGAATTGTAGTGGTGTTTTAAAGACCTTTATATTTTTTATTTTTTTGAAAAATTTTACTCCTGTATGCGAGTTGTTGTGCTACACAGTCGCGTACAGAGGTTTGTTTACGTGGGTTGTTGTATTGAATAGTTGCATACAGTACACGGGTTTCTCAACTAAATAGTTGTGTACATACCTTAGCAACAAAATTTTTGGGTAGGGTTGCTTGTCCCTATCATTCTTTAGATTTTGTCTTTCTTTGTGGTCTTTAGTACTAGCATTTGACTATAGGTTTGATAGCCCTGTTAACCATACTTCGTGCTTTTCAGTAAACCCTTGAGTTTTTGTTGGTTGGATTGTATTTCTTTTAGAAATTTGAAGTGGATTTTCCTATTGAGTGATAGGTCCAAGTAATGTGTGTCTGAATCAGTGATCAGGGTTCTAGATACCATATATCCCATGTTATTTCCAAGTAGTGTTGGTTTGTCACTTGCCTTTGATTGATTTCAGTGATTTTCATTCATTGTGTCTTCCCAAGATAGGTGTTTTCCAAGTCTTCCTTAGGTGGTTGATATTTGGTTCTTATAAGTCTTTTATACTTCATTTTGCTTACTTTATATAGTTTGATTATTCAAGCATACTCAAGAATTTTTTCATTTAGGTGCAAAGTAATCTTTGAGGAATTTGAAAAGTGAAAAGAAAAGGATTGGAAAGATCTGCATTTGAATTGCATATGGTAGTTTTACTTTCAGTTTTTAAATAAAATCTCAAAAACTACAAAAATAAGTCTTAGTTTTCTCTTTCCTAGTTGCATTTTCATTAGTTCATATTTACAAAAAGAAAAAGAGCTTGCTTTAAATAGTGATAATTTTCTTTGGAATTCATTGATACACTTGTTTTACTTTTCTTATCAAGTCTATAATATCATAGTCATCCACGTCAGTTACTCTCTGATTAAGAATAACCCTTAAAATGAACGCTATAATTTAAAATTTATTAGTAAGTTTTTTGTTTTATAGGGTCATACACCTACTAGCTTAGGTTAGACTTGTGGGATAGGAAGTGTAAACTCCCCATAAGTACTTAAATTTAGACATAGTTGGCCAATGGATAGGTAAATCCTTCTATGTGTTGATAGTATCTAGGAAGATCCTCTCAAATGGGAGTTAAGAATGAGACCACGTGGAGGCATTAGACTGAAGAGATAACCCACTAATTCCTTGTCAAAACGTAGACCAAGGTTTTTACGCATTTGGGGATTCTGTCCTAGACAAAGTTTCGAGCTTTGCTACTTTGGTTCACCTTGGACGGGCTTGGAAGGTAACCCTTGTAGAAAGTGTGGGAGGGAGGTGGGTGATTCCTCTGCTTGTGCCTAAGAACCTGTTCAAGGACACTAAGTAAATATCTCTCAGATTTCTTTAAGAAAGCATATCTTATACCCCTTGTGATTGTTGATACTTTAAGAAACTTTTGTAGTGATTGCTCTGTGGTTTGTCTATTTTTTTAGCCGAACTTCGGGTGTGAAGAGTAAAATTTACAATTATGGAGGACCAATCTATCAGAAGGTCATGAAGGTTGCAAAACCTTCCTCCACTTATCACATTGGAACCTCCACCTCCCCCTTAAAGGCAGAGATTGGACAGAGATGGTTCTTTCGAACCAATAGGAGTTAGTGAAATTCTGGGTGAACTAGAAATTAGGGAAACTCGTTTTAATTTAAATACAGTTGAGATAGAAGACTTATAGGATGACTAGTTTGCAAGGAATTTTAATTCACCTCTAGCTGACTTAAACGATCCAGTGATCGTTCAAGTTCATCCTTTCAATCCACCCATGATTGGTGTCCCTTTCGGTAGAATAATGTCTACTATAGGAGAAATTTATTTTACTTCCACCTCAGCCACTCCAGTTGAAGGGGTGCTACCTCCCCCGGTAGGTACCCCTAGAACAAGTATACCTACTACACCATTAACTCCAGCTAGTTGGATGGTTCAACCACTGGCTCCCACAAGTTTAGTAGGTGCTTCTGAGGGTATGGTCACTGGGATTCCTAGTCTACCTACAGTTCCTACTTCCTTCGGACGCACTGCCCAGAGTGATTGTATAGGATCCTCAGCTTTTATCCAAGGTTTTCGTTGGAATGGGGGGCACATTACCCCATCCACGCCATACGTAGGCCCAACACCATCATATGTAGAGGTTCAGTTTGGAAACACTAATCCTTATGGTCAAGGTTTTCAAACCCTAGTTTCAGCTCCGTTCATGAGCTCTCCCTTTTCACTTTTTAACAGAGGGATACCTGATCCTATATTCCAAACCCCAGCTTCGACTGAGGAAGCTATAACCTCTTATACTGGACCGCACATAAACAATCTGTTGGCTTATGGATGGAATCATTTCCAAATCAACCCATACACTTCACAACTGGTAGTAGGGGGAAACCCCACCTTTACATATGGGAATATGGGGGCAAGTCCCTCTAATCCCCAAACTGGTACTTTTAGTGCTCCAGTTAGACCCAAGATTCCTTTCCTAGCAACATTAAACTTTCCATATTTTTCAAAACTAATGAATGACCCGGTGAGACATGACCCCTCCTGGCCACCCGTCCCTACCAAGATGCCCTTAGATATCCCAAAATCCGAAGGCAAAGTTGGTGATGATCCTGGAGCTCATGCCACCACTTTCCATTTATGGTGCTCTTCCAACTCACTAAGCGAGTATTTGGTTCAGTTGAGGCTATTCCAAATAAATTTGACTAGTACTACAGCAAAATGGTACATTGAATTGCCTTCTGTTGCGTTTAGCAGTTTTTGGGACTTGGATAATGCATTCCTTAGTCACTTCCAGCTTCCTGTCCGTTATGATTTCAAGATAGACTTGTTATCTACCTTCTGGCAAGACAAGGCCACTCATATTTCATATCACATACAAGAGTGGAGAAGATGAAAGAGCCTTATCAAAGCCACTATTTCTCCTGAGTTCTTATTAGAATGGTTCCTTAAATCCCTATTTCTATATATATCTAAGGATGTATCTACTTTGGGAGTGACAAATGAGGAAGAAGCTATCCTCAAGGCCAAGCAACTAGATTTGAAATATTCCCAGTCTGGGATCTTATATGATATTATCCCTAAGGCACCGAGGCCAACGCACAACTTAGAGAAACCTAATCCTAGACCCCATGCCGATGGTGTGGTTGGTTCTGTAAATTCTCCCACTGTAGAATCTTTGGCTAAATAGCTCCATTAGTTGTCCGTCAAACATTCTACAGTGGAGGCATCAAAGGCTACCCCCTCACCCAAAAATGCAAATGTTTTTGCACAAACCTCTTAGAAGGGCAATCAGCAGCCCGATGGGAAAAAGAAGAGAGCAAAAAAGGGTGAGGGAAACCAAAACAATAAAAAACCCACAAACAATGTTGATGGGGGCAAGAAAGAAAAGAAGAAGGTGAAATTCCCATGTAAGTTGTGCCATGAAGATCACCTGACCCATCTGTGTCCCCTTATGGAATGAGCTCAGAAGCTATTAAAAGGCCAAAAATCGGCTGCCCTGAAGGATCCTTTTCCCCAAGGGTAGAATTTTGCTTCAGCTTCAAATGCAGCAGGGGGCACCCCAAATTCTCCTGAACCCAATTATATCAACATGGTTCGATCCGAGACTTTAATATAGACCAAGAACAAGAACTATGAAAAAGAGACCTCGGAGAAGGGTAAGTCAATAGGTGAAACTTCTAACCCTCTCATGATTGAGAAACTTGCAAAAATTCAATATACCGAAAGGTGTCTTTAAGAAAATCTTGCATAATCCTAATGCTAGGGATACAGCCAACTACTCTGTAGTTGAAGACTTAGCCCAGACTGCTTGTGCAATGTCGGCTTTAGAGGTGTTACAGACTTGTCCCACCCAGAGGGATGCACTCTTAGCAGCCTTAGGTTGTATGGACTCATCAAGTATCATGGCAAAATTTAACTTATCTGATGTCAAAATTTTTCTGCAATATTGTTGGGGCTCGACCTTCAAGGTCCTCTATTTTGGCAACTCCGCGGTTTTGGTGTGAAACTTGTAAGCGGAGTTGAGACCCAAAATAGTCTTAGGGGTGTCGGGGTTGGGTCGAAACCCCTCTTTTTGTAAATAAACCATGCTTTGAACTCATGGTTTTTAAGCCCATGGTTTAAGCTCATGGTATTGTAATAGTGCGTTGGTATAAATAGGCACTTATGTAAAGGAGTAAGGTTATGCATTTTGAGAGTTTGATGTATGATGAATTGATGCAAAGGAAGAAAGACCTGTTTTAGGGTTTAAGGATAAGTCCCAGCTGAGTGCGTGGATGACCTCTGCAGCTGATTGTGCAGAGGGTTTTGTAAGAAAGGTGCACAGCTTAGGGTTGCTAAGAATATCTGCAGCTGAGTGCGCAGATCAGAACGGTGTGTTTGTAAAGAGTTGAATATAAGCATAGTTCTATGGACGTAGCCCCTAGACTGGGGGTGAACCACGTATATCTTGTGTTGTGGTGGTTCTTGATGTTTTGTTTCTATTTTATGCATTTCATAAGTAGATAAGTGATAAGATAAGATAACTGTTAGTTAAGGGTTAATCAAGTAAATATATGTTTATCTAAACTGTGAAGCTAATTAAGTAACTCTTGAAGATCTATACTGCATATTGTTAAGGCTAAAGGTATAGTAATATCCCTCTTATTCTTGCAGAAACCTGATTCTGCAGCACCCCATAGCTGTTTCGGGTGAGACTACAACCTGTTCACAGGTTGTTTCCAAAAGGGCCAACACTGTGGGACTTTTGTTGGTGTGAAGATAAAAGGTATAAAACTCAGGTCTTCCCATAGCCCAACAAATTGGTTCCGTTGCCAGTTGAACAGTATCTGCTCAAGAGGGATTTACATCGTACCTAGAGGGATATGTTTTGGAGTCCCTCGGTAAAATAAATTGGTGATTGGATCGAAGAGACCTATCTGAAATTTGCTGAACAAGAAAATAAGGATCCTCGTCGTAGCTCAGATGACTTCTTGCAAAGGTATGTTTTTGCTGATTTTTATGAAATTTTCTTTGGTAGTATCCACATAGAATTGCACCAGTGGTTATCCCGGTTGACAAAAATAAAGACAAACTTCAAAGAAGATCAGTCTCCTTCCTGGACCCCCGAAAGAATTAATATATTGAAAAGGGTGAATAATGTGGTATCAAGAGTTGTTGATTTCTGGACAACACAAACCCTTGAAGCATTTGTGACAGAGTTCTCCATCAACACACACACTTCTTTCAGTGAAGTTGAATGACAGTTTTTCAAAGGACCAAGAGGTAAGTACTTGAATTCATTCAGTTTGAGAATGAAATACTTTTGGCTGAGAAAGGCATATTGCTTATTAAATCAGATTGCTACATTTGTGTTACTAACCTATGTTTGGAAGTGAAAGGGACTTCGACGAGCAAAGTGGTTTTCTTCGAAGTGAAAAAATATACAAGAGAAACCTTAGATCCTATACCCTAGGCCAGAATACTGATTATACCCCGTTAAGTCCAGAAGACTCTGACTCTGAAGAAACCCCTTCTATTAGAAACCCTCCTGTAACTCCGCAGAGAAGACATGTTACCCCTGAGAACCCGTCGCAGTCTGAAAGTAACCCTAACCCTAGTAGTCCTATCACAGGTCAGTCTACTTCAGTAGGTTCCCCTCCCCCTATTATCAATCCCCCTCCTCCCCCCCTCGATCCAATATGGCCCATGTGAATGATGATATCAAACTCCCAGTATTTAAAGGAACTGGATCAGAGGATCCAGAGCAATTTTGGTTCTTACACGAAGCTATGTGGACTACTAAGAGTATTACAGATGAAAATACAAGAAGAGCGCAGCTAATCACCTCTTTCAGAGACCGGGCTTTGACCTGGTTTATGAAGTTTTCCAGTACTCATAACTATATCTTGGTCGATATTAAAAAATCCATGATAAAGGAATTCAAGAAACCTAAATCAGAGTCGCAATGTATAACTGAACTAAAGGAAATTCAGTATAAGAGAGGTGAATCAGTGTGGGACTTTGATTAGAGGTTCAAGGTTTTGTTGTATCAAGTCATTTTTAATATTGGACCAGAACAACATAAAGAGTGGTTCATTGCAGCATTATTGCTGCATATCAGGACTCCACTTGTGCAACAGAAGGTTGCCGATCAGCAAGAGGCATTGGTAATTTCCATCAAGCTTGAAACAGCTCCTGTCGGAGATAATTCTGGCATAGCCCAGATACAAGCATAGTTGGCAGAAATGGCTTTGGAGCTTCGCGACATGAAGAAAGGAAAATCTGTTCGACAAGATTTCTGGTGTACCTGATGCAAGACAGAAGGTCATGACAAAGAACAGTTCCCTACACTAAGAAACTACCTGAGTACTGGTGCACCAAACCCATTTAATCTGGCTGTCCTATATTGTGAGATCTATAGAATAGCTGGCTAGCATCGACCTGAAGATTGCTATCTTCTACAAAGATATGTTCAAGTACCTAAGAATCCCTACTGTAAGTTTTGTAAGTCAGTGGGACACAATGAATATGAATTTCACAGCTTTGACCTCATGAGAGAGCGAACCTATGATGCTTATAGGGTACAAAACGATGCACAAGGAAATAATGGATATGGCTACCGTGGTGGTAACCCAGGTCGAGGTAATTTCATAGGTCGTGGTGGTATGCGTGGAAGAGGCCAAGTTATTTGCTACAACTATAATCAGGCAGGCCATCTATCTAGAGACTGTCAGAACCCAACTACAACATGTCGATATTGCAAAGCAGTAGATCATGTGATTGGGCAATGCCCATAGTTGATATCCAAGATACAAGAAAGGAATAGTGCTCCTACTCAGAATATTCAAATGATTGCTATAGAGAAAAGATCTGTCCCAGCTATTAATGTTGTTACAAGGAGTGGATCTACGATGCAAGTGCAAAATATAGAGAAACAGTCTATCGAGGCTTGGGTCTGTAAGACCCCAGAGAATATTCTATCCTTTGATGTTGGCAGAGAAAAAGAAACATTTATGGAAGCTAAAAGATACTTTTCTGATCCAAGAACCTCAGTAGCAACTACGCAATAGCATCAACAACAGTTACAGTCCCAAGAAGCTTCGTCGGATCAAGTAAGTACACTAACATCATTCTTACAAAGCTTTATGAAGCTGTTAAGAAACAAGAATGCTTTGAATGAGTTATAGAAAGTTCTTCAGTCTTGCGAATCCCAGCAAAGCTCTGATAAAGGAAAAAATGTTAATAGAGTTAGAAGGATTGGAAGAGAAATGAGGTTGCATGCTCAAATAGGAGAGTATGATATGACTGATATCATTTTAGACCTGGGATCAGAAGTGAATGTCCTAACTAAGCAGACATGGGAACAAATGGGAAAACCTAAGCTTGAGTGGTCCCCTATACAGTTGAGATTATCCAATTAGCAGGAGATTGTGCCCTTGGGAATATTCCCGAGTGTACCAATAGATATTGATGGAGTCAGCACCCTAGCAGATTTTGAATTCATTGAGATAATTGATGATAGAAACCCTTATCTAGCCTTTCTAGGAATTGAATGAGAAATAGACAATGATGCAGTAATTAACCTTAAGAAGAGGCAGATGACTTTCGAAGGAAAAGGCCTGAGAGTCATAGTACCGTTGGACCCTTCTCAAGAAGAAAGGTATATAGAGCCAGTCAGAGATGAAGATCAGGATGCATTAGATCATATTTACAACATCACAGCCAAATAAGAAGACTATGTTAACCCTACTACTGAAGGTATAATGAATTGGCAATGTGACAGTTCTTGCATGACTGATTCAGATGACGGCCTAGAGAACTGGCATAATAGACTGTATGAGCTACATGGACATCGATGTGCAAGAATTACCAAGTCTCTCAGATTTCTTAGCTCACAGACAGGAGCCTTACCTACTTTTGATGGCTTGACAGACCCAACAAATTTTATTGTGCAATTCTCAGAGCAAGTACCAGATTCATAGAAAATGCAGACTCTAGATTCAGTATTCAGAGCCATAGCTGCCAGATGGTGGAATGGTCATAAGAAGTATATTTAGAGTTGGGAAGCTTGTCAAAAGCTTCTTCGCCTCATATTCATGGATCAACCTCAGGAGGTGCGAAGTAGATTTGATGGTAAGACTAGCCCTCAGGAACATTTCGAGCAATGTTATGAAGCATGGAAGCATGTACCTTCTGAAGAATGGGTACATAGGTTTGTACACACTCTGGAACCTATAGCAAAGAACTGGTATGCAAAGGTGGAGCTTTGCCATGGTACTGTAAGTTGGGATATTCTTGTTGATAGTTTTGTGCTTACATTTTCTATTAATGATGTTTTCCCTGCTTTGCACGTAGTTGTTAGGCTTCTCAATACTAAGGTGTTTGATGGTAAAGAAACAGCTGAGTACCAACCTGATTGGAAAGAACAAGAAGCCAATGCAGTAGAATTCTATAACCTCGCAATTGACGAGGATGATGACCCGCGCAACATAAATATCCCTAAGTAAGAAGGACATTGCGAAGTTCATGGCCTAGCAGTTGAAGCTCTTGAAGTAACTCAGCCCTTGAAGACAAGGAAAGTCAACATTGGAGCAGAAGAAATACCTAAGTACGCTACCATTGGCGACTATTGGGGCGAAGAAATGGTAATTAAAGTGACTGAACTTCTCCATGAGTATCAGGACTTATTTCCAATGAATTTCTCAGAAATGAAAGGTATCCTTGGTGATATAGGAGTGATAAAAATCCCTCTGAAAGTTGATGCGAAGCCTGTGAAGCAGCGCCCTTATAGGCTAAATCCTAAGTATAAAGAAAACGTCAGGATGGAGCTAGATAAGATGCTCACAGCAGGAATCATTGAGCCTGTCGAGGAGTCCAAATGGGTTAGCCCTATGGTGTCATAGGAAAAGAAGACCAAGGGGGAAATCATAATTTGTGTTGATCTGAGGAAGTTGAATGATGCCTTTTTACATGATCCTTTCCCTACTCCCTTTACAGATGAAGTTCTAGACAATGTCGGAGGTCAAGAAGTGTATTCTTTCACTGATGGATTTTCAGGTTACCATCAGATCAGAATTGCTCCAGAGGATCGACATAAAACAACCTTCGCTACAGAAATGGGATCTTTTCAGTATACGGTTATGCCCTTTGGGTTGAAGAATGCACCTGCTATGTTTTCCAGAGAAGTCATATCTCCATTTAAGGAATTCATTCATAAGTTCTTGGAATTTTAATTTGATGATTGGACTATATTTGGCTTATTAAAAGATCATATAGCCAGTTTAAGACTTATGCTGGAGAAGTGCAGACAACATCAGATTTCATTGAACCTGAAGAAGTGTATCTTTTGTGCACCTTTTGGAATTCTGCTAGGCCACATTGTATGCAAGTAAGGATTGATGGTGGATCCTGCGAAGATAGCCATTATTGTGAACTTGCCACCTCCGAAGTCTGTTAAGCAACTCCGCACTACGCTGGGTCATACTGGATATTATAGGAAATTCATCAAAGCATATGCTCAGATTATAGCCCCTATGGAAAAGAAGTTCAAGAAAGATATTAAGTTTGAGTAGACACCCGAATGTCAGGAAAGCTTGGACATTTTGAAAGAAAAAATGGTAACAAAACCTATCCTAGTATTCCTTGACTGGAATAAGGGGTTTCATGTTCATGTCGATGCATCTTGCATTGCTTTAGGTGTAGTATTGGCTCAGTCAGGTGAAGGTAATATTGATCACCCTATTGATTTTTCAAGTAGAAAATTGTCCACAGTAGAAAAGAATTATACTACGACAAAACGAGAAGGTCTAGCTATGGTGTGTGCCTTGCAAAAGTTTCGACATTATTTGTTAGGATCTCATTTTAAGATGTTCACTGACCATTCTGCTTTGAAGTATTTGGTTAATAAGACTCTGTTAGGTGGAAGGATATGCAGATGGCTGATTTTGTTTCAGGAGTATGACTTTGAGATCATAGTCAAGCCAGGAAGACTTAACCTAGGGCCTGACCACTTGTCGAGGCTCAAGTCAGGAGAAGAGCCCACTAGTTTGGACGAAGGTCTTCCTGATGCCCATCTGCTTGCCATCCAGATGGTTGATGACTATTTGTAGGATATTGTTTAGTACTTGTCTACAGGTTTTCCACCCTCTGAGATGACGACACAGCAGAAGAAGCAGCTGGTGGTTAGAGCAGCTGACTTTAACTTGATAGCAAGACAGCTATATAAGATGGGACCAGATGAAATACTGCGTAGATGTGTCCTGGAGCATGAAAATCCATTGATTTTGGCTGAGGCACATTCTGGAGCAGCAGGAGGTCATTATGCAGGAAAAGCTACAGCTCAAAAGATTCTAACAGCTGGATTGTGGTGGCCTACAATTTATAAGGATGCAAGAGAGTATTGCCACAGCTGTGATGTCTGTCAAAGGACAAGCAAACCATCCAGGAGGGATGAGATGCCTCTGGTTCCATAGGTAACTTTACAAGCATTTGACAAGTGGGCTATTGATTTTGTTGGACCAATCAATCCCCTTGCAAAGAAATCTGGATCTAGATACATTATTATAGCAACTGATTAGCTTACTCGTTGGGCCAAAGCTCAACTAGTCAAGGACTGTAGCACTGCTACAGTGACGAAGTTCATATTCGAAAAAATCTTATCGAGGTTTGGGTGTCCTAGAATTCTTATGAGTGATCAAGGATCACATTTTCTGAATAAGACTATTGAAGCATTGACTAAAGAATTTTAGGTATATCATCAGATGAGTACTGCCTACCATCCTCAAGTGAATGGAACTGTCGAAGCCTTTAACCAGATTCTTGAGCACGCTCTGACGAAGGTTTGTAATGTTAACAGGAATGATTGGGATCTTAGAATTCTAGCAGTCTTATGGGCTTATAGAACCACTTGTAAGAAGTTGACAAGCCACACACCTTTTAGGCTGGTATATGGACAAGAAGTAGTTATTCCCATGGAGTACATTGTTCCTAGCCTCAGAATATCTTCCCTCACAAAGATGGATGATCCAACCATGCTAAATGAAAGGCTAGCAAAGATACTGGAACTAGAAGAAGACAGATTCATTGCAGGTTTCCAACAGCAAGTACAGAAAGCTAGAGAAAAAGCATGGCATGACAAACACATTAAGAAAAAGCATTTCCATATTGGTGATCTTGTGCTTTTGTATGACAATAAATTCATGAAGTTCCCAGGTAAGTTCAAAACACATTGGAAAGGACCATACATAGTTCAGACAGTTAATGATGGCGGCGCAGTTCAGTTAGTTAAATTGAATGGAGAACTTTTTCCCTCCATGGTGAACGAAAGTAGATTAAAGAAGTACAGGGACAAGCCTATACCCCCTGATCGGACGTAGTACCAAGAAGAAGAGTCTAAGTACCAAGAACAGTTGAAACTAGGTACTAGACTATAAGGAAGTTGTTCTCAGAGAGGTGTGGCAGATTGCTGGAAGTGTTACAGTTCAACGCTCTGTCGAAGCTGGTGTCAGGATGTGTTGGAGGTATGTACTGTGTCGAAGGTACTTAGGGTGGCGAAGCTGAAGTTAATGGTTGTGCCGAAGAAGAAAGGTGTGTCGAAGCTTAAAATGTGACCATTGGAAAAGAATCAGATCTGGCGGCACCGACACATGAACTACATCAGCTACATGCAATGATGGGATTTTGGGAAATCTAGCGTTGTTTCGACAAGACCTACCGCCAATTCAGTCAAATATGGTGTCATCAATGCACAATGATGGTATATTTGGTCATTGGATTCTATAAAATATACCTAGGCTTGCGAAGTGTGCATTGCACATTTTCTGAGTTTCACAGTTGAGCCCATGTCAGCTGATCGCGAAGACCAGCAGCTATTAAGAGAAGCCAGAGAAAGGGGTCTATAGAACCTTATGAGCAACCCACCTGCATCTGCTCCCCCAGCACTGAGTCAACCAAGACAGACATGATCTACTAGAAAGAAGTTTAAGGCGGAAATTCGCTCTAAGCGAAACAAAGAAAGGTACAAGCACACAGGCATTCTACTAAGGATGAAAGGATGAAGGATAGAGCAAGACATGGCAATGGTAGAAGTAGCAGAAGGAACGATGATGATAACAGGAATATAAGGTAGAAAGATGGTAGGAGGATTAAATATGTTGCTTACAGAGATGCAGACAGATACAGAGCTCGAGAGAGTGCAAAAGGAGATAGTGCAGAAGGAGCCAGCTGCCGAAGATAGCATGTGCAGCCTCAACAAACAGTTTACTATTTGCGCAAACAAGATTCGTCCACCAGAAAAGCAGCAGAGTGTCCCGGGGCGGGACACTGGTGAGTCTTAGGGGCCTGTTGGGGCTCGACCTTCAAGGTCCTCTATTTTGGAAACTTCACGGTTTTGGTGCGAAGCTTGTAAGAAGAGTTGCGACCCAAAATAGTCTTAGGGGTGTCGGGGTTGGGTCAAAGCCCCTCCTTTTGTAAATAACCCATGGTTTGAAGTCATGGTTTTTAAGCCCATGGTTTAAGCTCATGGTATTGTAATAGTGTGCTGGTATAAATAGGCACTTATGTAAAGGAGTAAGGTTAGGCCTTTTGAGAGTTTGATGTATGATGAATTGATGCGAAGGAAGAAAGACCTATTTTAGGGTTTAAGGATAAGTCCCAGTTGATTGCACGGAAAAACTCTCTAGTTGTGTGGGCAGAGGGTTTTGTAAGAAAGGTGCTGCAGCTGAGTGCGCAGCTTAGGGTTGCTGAGAAGATCTGCAGCTAAGTGCACAGATCTGAACTGTGTGTTTGTAAAGAGTTGAATATAAGCACAAAGCTGTGGATGTAGCCCCTACACTGGGGGTGAACCACGTATATCTTGTGTTGTGGTGGTTCTTGATGTTTTGTTTGTGTTTTATGCATTTGATAAGTAGATAAGTGATAAGATAAGATAACTGTTAGATAATAACTTCGCTATGAATTCCCAGTTAAGGGTTAAGCAAGTAACTATATGTTTATCTAAACTGAGAAGCTAATTAAGTAACTATTGAATATCTATACTACATATTTATTCTTTGTTAAGGATAAAGGTATAGTAATATCCCTCTTCTACTTGCAGAAACCTAATTCCGTGGCACCCCATAGCTGTTTCGGGTGAGACTACAACCTGTTCACAGGTTGTTGCCAAAAGGGACAACACTGTGGGTATTTTGTTGGTGCGAAGATAAAAGGTATAAAACTCGGGTCTTCCCATAGCCCAACAAATATCATGTAGCCTTATCGATAGATGTCATCCATGGTGGAAACACCATTGGAAGGAAAATTGTTGACAAGAGTGCTTCTACATGTGTTATGTCCCTATCTTGTTGGAAAGCTCTTGGATCCCCAGAGTTGGTTCCATTGAACACCCTACTTACTGTTTTCAATGGAAGGCCATTCCGTCCACATGGTATCCTACCGTCCTTCGAAATTAAGTTGGAAGGGAAAGCAGTGTCTATTGAGGTAGAGGTGATTGATGCACCTTTGTATTATAACTTGCTCTTGGGGAGAACTTGGACTTAAGCCATGTCTTCTATCGCATCAGTCATTTTTTGGGTGGTAGTGTTTCCACACGAAGGGAAGTTGCTTACTGTTGACAAACTCAATTTTACTTGAAAAGGCCGCATGGAAACTAATGAGTCCACCATACCATTCGTTGATTAGGTTAGACCTGCTTCAGAGAGATTAGGAGCTAGAATGTATGCATCATTGATGGGCACATTTGATTTTCTAGCTCTGATTAATTATATAGGTTCTACTAGTGTGGGGAATTCCATAGCAATGGTTCTTGATAGAACTGATCCTTGGGTTCTTCCTTCCCACCATGAACCTAAAGTGCCTATATTGGTAGTGGAAGTGGCTTATAAAGCTATTGTCCATACCACTGTTGATCCCATTCCGATCCCCCTCATAGTCTCAGAGGAGTTGGAAGAAGCTTGTTTTCTTGCTTGGGAAAAGAACTCTTTGCATTCTAGAGATTGCTTAGATATGGTTTTAGCTTTGGATGAAGCCATTCTGGAAGCCATGTGCGAATGAGGTAAGATCTGTGAAGATCTTCACCATCTATCCTATTTTATTCCAGAGTTAAGGAGGATAGAAAACCAGTAGTTTCATATGAGACTGGTAGGTGATGTTGATATGCCTATTAATCCCTTACCAAGGGAAGGAATGTTTGTTGAGGGGAATATGGAAAATATTTCTGCTACAATCCCTATTAACTTCTCTGTAAATTGAAACGTTGTCGAAAATGTACACATCGGTGCAAACTGCTCTCCAGAGGAGATTTTGATCTATACGGCCTTATTTAAGGAATTCCGTGACGTTTTTTCCTGGTCATATGAGGAGATGCCAGGAATTGATCCATCAATAGTCAAGCATGAAATCCGAACATACCCTGACGCTAGACCTGTTCAACAAAAGTTGAGACCTATTAACCCGCGTAAAGCGGCGACAGTGAAGACTAAAGTTGAGAAACTGTTGAAATCTGGTTTCATTTATCCCATAGCTTTGACAGAATTGGTATCCAACCCTGTTCCTGTTGACAAAAAAAAAGGGACTATATGTGTTTTTACTAACTTTCGAGATCTAAACAAATCATGTCCTAAGGACAACTATCCTGCGCCATTTATAGATCAAATTATTGATGCTTGCACAGGAAGTGAAGTCTTTTCATTTATGGATGGTTTCTCTGGATATAATCAAATCCAAATTAAACCAAAAGACCAACATAAAACAACTTTTATTTGTCCTTGGGATACCTTTTCATACAAGAAAATTTCCTTTGGATTGAAAATGGTGGGGCAACCTTTCAGTAGGCAATGAATTTTTCCTTTCATGATATTAAAGCCATTGTTGAACCCTACCTTGATGATCTGCTAGCACATTCTCGTAAGAGGATCGATCACCCAGATCACTTGCATTTGATTTTTGAACGATGCAGATACTAAAAAATTTGCTTGAATTCCCACAAGTTCATTTTATGTGTCGAGTCAGGGAGACTACTCAGATTCATTGTTTCTAACAAAGGGATTTAGGTGGATCCTTTGAAAGTTGACGCCATCATAAATCTGCCTCCTCCTCGTTCTATCAAGAAGCTTCAAAGCCTGCAGGGGAAGTACAATTTCCTTCAACGTTTTATTGTAAATTATGCCAATATTACTAAAGGTTTCATGTGCTTGTTAAAATAGGACACCCCATTTGTATGGGATGAAATTTCACAACTTGCATTCGAGGCATTAAAAAAATCTTTGTTGTCGGCACCATTATTGCATCCGCCAGATTACTCTAGGGATTTTATATTGTATCTGGTCGCATCTGAGTCGACCATAGGGGTAGTACTAGTCTAGGAAGATGATAAGCTCCAAGAGCATGTCGTCTACTATCTCAGTCATGCTTTAGCCAGACCTGAACTTAGTTATTCCCACATCGATATTTTGGCCTTAGCAGCTATGTATGCTATTCAGAGGTTGCGTCACTACATCTTACTAAGGACCACAATGGTAGTGGCGGATGTTAATCCTTTTCAATATGTTTTGTTTCAATAGATAGTTGGAGGCAAATTCAACAAATGGATAGTCATTCTCCAAGAGTTTGACTTGTATTTTCAATCTGCCAAATCCAAAAAGTCCTTAGTTTTTGTTGAGCTCATTGTAGAATTTCCAGTAGAGAAAGATGTAGCCATTGAAGAAGACTCATTCCCAGATGAGCGTATCTTTTTTATTTCCACCTCTGACCCTTGGTACGGAGATATAGTTATCTATCTCCAGACTTTGAAGTACCCTGCAACCTTCTCGTGGGAAGAACGGCGTAAACTACGTGTACATGCTAAGAAATACCTCATTATTGGAGATACTTTATATCGTAGCAGGGTAGATTCCATTTTACGTCGATGTCTTACCCACGAAGGAGCAGAGATTGTCCTAAATGATTCCTATAGTGGAGTGTGTGGGGGTCATTTATCTAGATTAGCAACGGTCCAGAAGATATTACGTGCCGGTTATTTTTGGCCCATGATATTTAAAGATTGTGGGCCAGAAAGATGCGGTCACATCCCGCTCTATTATTTCCTATCATCTCAGTAGGCCCCTTCATGAAGTGGGGGGTAGATTACATGACGTGCAACCCAGTATTGGCTGGGGGGCACAAACATATCATTGTCATTGTAGATTATTTCATGAAATGGGCAGAGGCAATGCCCACCTTTAAAGCTGACAGGGAAACTGTAGCTTTTTTCATTTTAAACCAAATTATCACACGATTCGGTATCCCTAAAGTGATTGTCACTGACCATGGCAGTCATTTCCAAAATAGAATGATGAATGAATTGACCACTATGCTAGGGTTTAGACAAGAACATTCATCTTCATTTTATCCTCAAGAAAATGGTCAAGTCGAGAGTGTTAATAAAACTTTGAAGACTATTCTCAAATGTACTATTAATGCAACCCCTTCCAACTGGCACATCATGATGTATCCTGCACTTTGGGAATATCGAACCAATGTGAAAATTGCTACAGGGTTTTCTCCTTCCCAACTCATTCATGGACTGGAAGCAATTACCCTGGTTGAATACAAAATCCCGTCCTTAAAAATTGTTATTCATGCATTACCTAATACGACTGACCTGGAAGAACGTATTTTACATTTAGAACATCTATATGAACAACGTAGAGATGCACTGACAACAAATGAAGCTCATAAAAATAGGGTAAAAATACAATATGATAAATCGGTCAAGCCTCAAATTTTTTCTGAAGGGGAGCTTATTTTTCTCTGGGATCAAGCACTACAACAAAAACTGGATTTAGTGTCTCTTTTTGCATCCTTTTTTGCATCTAGACCATCTTTTAGTGTATTTTTCTTTATTTTTTGGACAAAATGGTGCAATTTCACGGGTTGGTGATATTTTAGGCATTTTTTGCGTCCTTTTTCTAAATCTGGCGCAAATTGTGGCATAATTTGCACCAGGTTTTGCACCTGGTTATGCACCAGGTTTTGCATCAGGTTTTGCGACAAGTTTTGAGCCTAGTTTTTCACCTAATTTTGCGCCTAGTTTGTACATTTACTCTTGTTGCGCCCCCTTTTATGTCCATGTTTGCTTCAACTTTTATGCCCTTGTTTTCATCCACTTTTGCATCCTTTTTTACGTCCACTTTTGCATCCACTTCTTCTTCTTTTTTTGCATCCCTTCGTGCGCCAAGTTTTACATCAAATTTTACATCCTATTTTGAGTCTAGTTTTGCATCTCATTTTGTTTCAGCCATTTTTGCATCCACTTTTGCATCCATTTTTTTGTCCACTTTTGCACCCACATTTTCATCTCTTTTTGCATCCCATTTTGCATCCATGTTTATGTCTTTTTTTGCATCTACTATTGCATCCACTTTTGTCGCGTCCCAATTCCCACCCATTTTTGTGCCTACTTTTACACCCACTTTTGCTTCAACTTTTGCATCCACGTTTGCATATTTTTTTGCATCCAATTTTACATCAGTTATTGCATACCTTTATGCATCCATTTTTGCATCCACTTTTGCATCGGGTTTTGAGTTCGGTGTTACAACTACTTTTGCATCTAGTTTTGCATCTACTTTTGTTGCATCCACTTTTGCATCCAATTTTTTATCCAATTTTACATACATGGTTGTATCCACTTTTGCGCCACTTTTTTCATTATGTTTTGCTTCCACGATTGCATCATTTTTTGCATCCACTTTTGCATCACCTTTTGTATCAATTTTTGGTGCATAATTTCCATTATGCGCCCACTTTTGCACCTACTTTTGGTGCATCCTTTTTTGCATCTATGTTTTTATCCACTTTTGCATCTCGTTTGATACCCAGATGTTGAAGATAACAATGGGGATAATGATTATGATATTGAGGATGGCTACGATGATGATGATAATGTTGTTGATAATGAGGAGAATGATGACAATGATGATGATCAGGATAATGGAAATGACGACATTAACAATGATTATGATGGATTTGAAATGAATGATGATGATGGTGATGATGACAATGACAATGATGATGAATACAATGAGAATGATGATGTTGATCATCTTAAAAAATAAGTTGTTATTTGGCATGCATAAAGTGTATGTGTCCTCCATGACCCTTTTCCACTAATCACATATTTTGGGTAGATGTTATTTCTTATGCCAATGGTAATGATGAATAACTAATGAAAATGTCAATAATCACAATGATGATGATGTCAATGACAATGGTGATGATGATGACATGATTGATGATTATGCCGATGAAGATGACTATTGTGATAATCATGGTGACAATGACAAAGATGACGACGAAGATGATGATCATCATCATTTCTATCATCGTCATCATAAAAAACATCATCACTATCATTGTCATCTAGTTCATCATCGTCCTCATTTAAAGCATATGGTATATGTTTACCATTTAAAGCATGCATAACAAGTGGGATACGGTTACAATTTTAAGCATGCATAACTTATAACTATGATTGAGCACATTTTAATCTTGGAGCTTGTACTGAAACTGGGTTTATTTACCTCTACCAACACTTTCTTATAAGGATCATCATCATCATTTATCATGTTATTCTCATTGTCATTTTCATCATTACTATCATCATCGTCATCACCATATATTCACATCATTTTCAACTTCATCATCATTGCCATAGTTTTCATCATCATCATCATCATTTTCATTGTCATCATCAACAACAACACTGTCATCATCATTATCATATAATCACATAATTGTGAATGTCATTATCATCAAATCAATTAAATTTATTGTGTCCACTTTAGCATCCCAAATCAATTACATTTATATTCTCCTTATGCTACGTTGTATAGGTGCAAAACTAAGTGGTTTATATCATTATTGTCAACTTCATCATAATTTCCATTGACTTCATCATCATTATCTATATCATCATCATCGTCATCATTTTCATCATTTTCATTGTTGTCATCAACAAAAACATTGTCCTCATCATCATATAATCACATCATTGTGAATGTCATTATCATCAAATCAATTACATTTATTGTGTCCACTTTAGCACCCCAAACCAGTTATATTTATATTCTCCTTATGTTAGGTTGTCTAGGTGCAAAACTAGGTGGAGGAATGAAAATTATTGAAACTCTTTAGCATCATTTCTCATGGATTTCTTAGAAGTTTGGATTTGTTAAGGATTGAAATATATTCATTCACTTATACTATTGTTTTATATTATATTTCATAGAATCCCTAATGATGAAAATTCATATGGTTAAGATTTGAGAAACCTATAGTTAAAGTGTGATGAAATGGTGATATCTATGAAATAGTTTGTGTTCCCCAAGGTAAGATTGATTCGCAAGGCTATCAACTCATACTTGGAAGGTATGCACTTGATTAATACCTCTCATATTCTTGTGACTATCATTAAATTATTATTTCTAAATATTATGATTGAATATATTGGCTTTATCCAATACTCCTTATACTCCAAGTGGCATTTAGTCTAGATATTATAAAATGGATAATGGATTGTATAATATCCTCCTCTTTTGCAATATTAATAAATTGTTAAGGATCCAAATTTTTCAAACCTTCTCAAGTTCTAAGAGATGGGTTCTCATTGTCCCCCTATACATTCATTTTAGTTGTTAAAGGATTAAGTATAACTACTCATATAGATAGAAGACAAATGAATATTCAGAGGATCGCTATATGTAGTAATGAGTAATTGAGTCACTTGTCATTTGTGAATGATATTATTCTATTTTTTCTTAATTCAATGGAGGGAAGACACTAGAACGATATCATTATTTTATTTTTCCATACCATGGGCATTAAAGTCAACAATAATAAATCTATGTTGTATTTCCCTAAAGAGTTTGTTCATATGAGGAATTTAGGGGACGATGTTTTAAATTAAATGGTGCATAATTTGGAGGAAGGAATCGAATATCTGGGTAAAATACTCAAACCTAACAAGTATGGAAAACCATACTAGTATTGGCTCATTGCTAATATTGATAAGAGGGTGAATTTTCATGGAAACCAATGTCTCGCTCATGGAGATTGAATTGTTCTTATCAAATAACTTTTGGATACCATTCCATTCTATTGGCATCGGGGAATGGTTTCATTGTTTGGATATATAGCACTTTTGGGATAAAAATCCTTTTTAGTACCTTTATAACATTACGTGAGATAACATTACACGCTCTATTGAAAGGGTTTCCGCAGATTTGAGGAGATTTTTCACAGTACATGAGATTTGAGGAGATTTGAACGACTGTGGATCCACGCCACCGTATTCTATTGTTTCCATCCTCGCCCAAGTCTGCGATTTGAACGAATTGAGGAGACTGTGATTTGAATGAGTGAACATCAGAATAAAGGGGCGGATTCTACATCGATCTGAACAACGATTGGAGGGAAATCTCGAACAGTTATATAATATCAGACAAGGGTTTGAGCGAATATCTGTGGTGGTAAATACACTCCTGTGTGGTGATCAAATCTCTGCGGTGGAAAATATACTCCAGCAATCAAGGTTTGGAAGGATAATCAGCTGCGACCATAAATGGGCCATTCGGCTTATTATCAGAGTTTATTTCTGTAAGATTTTTTGTCTTGACAATATTTTTTGTTGCGTGTGATTCTGTGTTATTCGCTCTCTTGTACTACTTATGTTAATAGGCCTTGCAGGCCTGGCGATGCGAGTTACTACAGTTAGCTTGGTTTGCTGTAGATGATCGGTGCTAAAACCTAATACTCGTGGGCGGGGAGGGTACTGAACAATTTTCCATTTGGCCACGGTCCAGTATCCTCTTTCTCGTTCATGTCATGCTTGTAGCAACCCTACCTCATTCTCTTTTTAGAGCTTTCATTGGAAATACAATGTTTTCTAATGGATGGGGTATCTGGATCACCTTAATGGATCGTTTGGTGTAGGCATTAATAGCTATCTCACCAGACATAGGTAGAAGGATCTCAGTTGGAAGATGAGATGCAAGGGCGTATTCTAAGCATCTATTTTCCATATGTAATGTCTATCCCCATTGCTTACAAGTGCACTTTTTTTACTAAGTAGTGTTGAATATTTATTTTCTATTCAATTATTGTTGTGCTCCATGATTCCCACATCAATATAATTTATTTAGCCATTACACTCTTAAGACTGCTACACAACCTATTCTGCTTTGGTTCCCTCTTACAAAGCTGTCAAATTTCAGCTTATATCTTCCTCTGCTGTCTTCGATTTTTATGGTATCGCTATGGTCATCAGGTTAATAAATGAAGGATTATGTTGCCACTTTCCAGTGTCTATCTAAAAATATGTAACCAGTAAAGATATTTACCAATTACTCTCTTAAGACCGCTTCACAACCTACTCTGCTTAGCTTCTCTGTTGTAGAGCTGTCAAACATCAGCAATAGTTATTGACCATAATGCAAGGGAAAAATAATTTACATTTATCAACAATACTGATCAACTGCTTTAGTGTGAAATTGCCAAAAGCAATGGATCTTTGCCAAAAGGTTGCACTAACTCTAGTAACAAAGACATGGTCCATGCTACAGAATTGTCTACGGGTGATAAAGGAAATATGCAATGTGGACAAGGTCAGCACTTCAATGCAATGCTTTGAAATCTTTGGGTCAAATATTTGTAAACACTTTCAGCAATTGGGAAGTCTTATACTTTTTACTCATTAAGAATATCAACATGTTCTCATTTTAAAGATAAAGAGGGTCAATAAAAACTTTGTATATATTAGGAACTTCATTATTTTAAGGCTTTAAGCTAACGTAACAGTATCAAACATAGTTATTTGTGTCCATGTGATGCCTTAAATACGATTTCTATTTATATAATGTGCAACAAGTGGCATATCCACATTAATGATCCTTTATATATCAATTTGTATGATACAATGATGATCAAGAGCAAATGATTTTGGATTTGAAAGCTAATTTTTTGCAAGATCAAGTGGATGAAGAGGTGTATATTCCGGATTACTCTGCTTATGTCAAGGTGGGTTTTTTCATTGAATATTTTTTTTTTCATTTGGCTACATATATTTGCCACTTTTGCTAAATATATCAAATGCTAGAAGCTGCAGAGTATGAGCCCGTATATAATCTCTTCAATTTCTTTTTTGGATAATATATATTATGATATCAACGATAAACCTAGCCCTTGAGAGTAAAGATAATATTTTTTGGGGGGAACTGGAACTATATCTAAAAAGCATTATACTTTGGTCTACTATCAATACAGTCTTTTGAACCATTGTACCTGGAAGATCCAATGAGAGTTCTCTCTAGTATTGCATGCTTTTTAAAAGACATATCTAAATTATTTTGATTACCCATGAGCAGCCAGAGTTCAGAACTGGGCTTTCATCAATTTTATTCACTCTTTCTTTCCCAAATATTTCAAATATTTTGCATGTTTCTTTTTCCCTAAGAAATTCAGTTTCTTGATTACCTGTAATGCGCTTCAGGCACATCTATACTGGTACAATGGATCCTTGAAAAAATATAGCTTGGTAATAGTCTATTGACATGCAGACCTCCTCAGTAAAAAGCCTCTGCAAAAACTATATATCACCATGTGGGTTTAAATTTATGCCTAGTAAGCATTCGAGTATTTTTAAACCTCGGTCTTGATTTTGAATTTGGAAAAAGATATATGCATTTAGCTAATAAGCATCAAACTGTAATCAAGTCCAGGCTTTTGATATGAACCAGGAAAAAATGTCAGTGAATAGCAAATAGAAAGTTATGTTTCGGCCTATGCCTTATTAATTAAAAATAATTTGCTTACCTTCACTTGAGCTTCCCCCATTAGTTTTTCCTTGTTAGATTAAGCTACAGAATATAGGCCTATAAGGCTATATATAAGCCTTTTAATCTATGTATTGGAAAATATATGTTATGATGTTAATCATAAACCTGACCCTTGAAAGTGAATGTGGGATCTTTTTAATAGGCTCGGATTATATCCAAAAAGAAATGTGGTTTACTCCACTACCTATGCATTGTTTTGAAGCATGATTCCTGAAACAATCACTGAAAATTATGTGTAGTATTTAATGCTTTCTTGGACTCATGTCTAAAGTGTGTTGATTATTGATGAATACCAGAGTCCAAAATTGAGATTTGATCAATTTTATTCACCTTTTCCATTAAATTTTTCAAATATTTTCCGTCTTCTTTTGCTGTCAGAATTTGAGTTTCTTGATTCTCTATTAAGCATTTTCAGCAAATTCATGATAGCTTAACAAATGCTTGGAAAGGGTACCTTCCTAGTAGAGTCATAGCTTAGCACATATCTCTAAAAGGATTTTTTTTGTTGAGATACAGAGTCTAAATCCCCTCAGTAAAAGGCATCTTCAAAAAACCACATATGCCTAAATGGATTTGAACTTATGGCTAGTAAGCATGAAAACATGTTTAAGCCTGGACCTCATGAGTAGACATCAATTGAATGTCATCAACATCCCAACACATTCAAACAGCAAAAGGTGTTGATGGAGTAATTGCATTGTACTTTTTGCAGATACAGCAAGGGTGTGTATTTTTAATAAGAGCCATTTTTATATTTCTGATCACTTTTATTTCTGGTGGATATTGCAGATGATATTGAAATTGAAGAAGATTTTTCAACTTCAACTGCATCGTCATCTGCTCCTGCTAGTAGTACAGGATTTCTCTATACAAGGAAAGATAGCTCCAAAGGTATTGATGTTACAATATTGGTTCCTTGTGATCATTCATATCTGTGTAATAGATTTTTCAAGGTGATATTGGTCTCACAGTGTTTCACATATTTTTTGCAAAAGACAAGGAAAGTGATAGGCAAAAATTATTAGATGAAAAGACAGAGGAACTAAAGCCCAGAAAGAGAACCCCTGATGAAATTAAGGCTGCTTATGGCCATAAGAAAGATCTGGTAAGGCCTTTTACGTTATACCAAAGACTCATTTTTATCAATGTTCCTTCTATAGGTATCTTACTAACAAATGGTAAACTGAGGTGGCAGGGCTTGCAGTAAACATGCTTCAAGAGCGGGGAGAGAAGCTACAGGTATATTTATAGATATGAGATTCTAAAATTCAAATCGATGATATTTCAAAGTGTTAAGTTATTGTTGTATTTATATTTCCATCCAGCATGTAGTAGAATCCCAAGCACTCATATTTGGAGGAAAAATTAGTTAAAACTTAAAATTGATTACAATATAGGAGAAAGATCTCGAATATAAACTTTATTGAATTGGAGTCAGTTGATACAATGACATCATCCCCTTTTATTTCATCAATTCGGTAGTTGTGCTACCTAATACTCTTATCCACTTTACTAACTAATGACCTAATATCACTTAAATAACATGAATTTATTACATTTCAACTTAGTATTGGAGTGTTACAACCTCCCTTAGCACGACAATACTATTTTGAACTATTGCATGCCCTTCCCCTCTCGACATAAAAAACTTGTAAAGACGATTACAATATTAATATAGGAAACAAATTTTCACTGGTGTCGGGGTTTGGATTATGAGAACGACATCTTTCCAATGTCAGAAAATCCAATAAATAGGACATCATCAGGATTCTTGTTCTCAAGTGCGAGCTCATCCAAAGCAAAAAAAATATCACAACCCCAAACCCAAAAGATGGAAACCATATGATGTGGACTCGGGCTCTCAAGAATGAGCTCCAATTCTCTCAGGTCATTCTCTTTGGGTTTATTTCAAGTTTTTGTCAATATTTTGAATCAGGCCCTCAAGGGCCTAGGTTTGGCTTGTTAATTTTTAGTTTGCAGTCCAAAACAATGCCTCGACATGAATGTATTTTATTTTGGACATATTCAATAGAGAAGTATCTCAATTACCAAAACAAGACAGTAACATGTGTATAAGTAACATGTGTATGAGTCAGGCAGAAAACAAATAAATAACATAAAAGCATGATCTTACAAACCTCTTTCATGGCAAGCCAGCAACCAACCATGACAACCTGCTCAACTTGTCCCATAGTCTCAATATATTTAGTATCCTCTTCTTGCATTCCATTTGTTGTTTCATGATCCTTTTTGTCAATTGATAAAGCCCGATTACCAGATTGGATATCATCAATAAAACTTTCAATATTCTCTGGAATATCCAATGCACCTACAGAAACTACCCAAAGTGCCAACGATGTCACCCACACCACAAGTCCAAGAAGCCTCTCTACGGAAGGCTGTACCTGAGAGGCACTTGCTCGAGTAGCCTCAAAAGTGAAATCCAATTCTTCAATTGTGTATCGTAGTGTAAGAAATATTCCATGAATAAAGATGTGCTCACATTCTTTCACCAGATATTTCTCACCCTCTTCAATTCCCATTTTTAACCAGTCAATCTAGGACTAAATGTATTCTCCAATTGGAGTTCCAACATTATTTCTATGTAAGTAATTCTTTTCAGGCCTCTTAGCACTCTTGCACAGTAAATGAGATTCAAACAATTCAGACTCGGAAACATGATCTTGGGCAATTTTCATATTCCAGCCAAGCTCCTGAACATACTTTATGAAGATAAGATGCAAATCCAATGCTCCTGCATCACTCCCTCTCACACATGGACTGCTAACAAGATTTTTTGAACACCCGATAACTTCATTAACAGTGACCTTATTAGTGATTCCAAGTAGAGGAGTAGGAAACTATATAAGGATTTGAAATGCATTTTCTCTCAATTTGTCCCAACTATCTACAATAGTTCCAACAAATACTAGTGTGGAATCTACTAAAAGCATCCCTTGATCATATGGATGGTAGTAACTAGTACCTAAATATGAAGACGATGCACATTGACTAGACTCTTTCTTTTCCAGTTGATGAATGGACCAAACATTAATCATCACCAATAATAGCTCCATAGCCATGCTCTTCCTTTCATAGGGAGCTGAAGGATACAAAGATGAAAAAAGAAGGTGGCCCAACCACTTCATAAACCGGTCGAGTTCCCTTACACCTTCCAATATACTATTATTGTATTTCTTATAATTTGCTGCAAGTGAATAATCTGTTTCTACACCATATATGCACACATTGCTGCTACCATTAACACATAATTTGGATGCAATTTGTTTCATTTTCCTTTCAATTGCAGTACATACCCGTGAAAACAAATTTCTGAAGAGCATAGTCCACTTCATTCCAAAAGGTGTAGAAGAGCAACACATGTTTAATGGAATTGCCATTCGCATCAGACTCCGCTCTAAGCTGGATACCAAGCTTGATGTCTTGGGATTTAAGAACAACAATTCTACAACATCTATATGAACCATATCATTAGTGTGAGTTAATGAAAATTTCAGCCACTCAACATGCACTTGAACCTTGGACCCTTTTACAAAATCCACAGCCAAGCCATTTTCTTGCTGCCTAATCTCGTCACTATCATCTGAAAGCAACGAAGAATTGCAGTACCACTCGATGTCTCCTTCTAGAAAAGCAAGTGAATGAGCTACCTTAAACAAATAGATAGTCACAACAACATTCTGATCAATTGTTAAATCTCCTGGAAGACCAAATTCTCCTTCTATTTCAACCCAACCGAATATGCCATTCATGCTTTTCGTTTTAGTGTCATGGTTGAAAATAAAAGCAAGCATGGTAAAAATTCCATCACCATCTATCATTGACCATGACAAATATTGAAGTCCAAGCTTAAAGTAGGTGGGTAGTCCCTCCTATGAAAAATACATCCCTTATGTGTTTAGTGAGTTAAAATACATAATTATTGCTATGTTATGATTCCATGATGGGATAAATATTACTTTGAGAGAATTCTCCAAAGTTAGTCCATTTGTCATGTGAAGGAAGGTGAGTGCTATTGATTGTTGCTCTTATTCAGAGTGATTTTGATATGATGAGTTTGTTTGTTTCTATATTGCTTCTTTTAACTATTAATAATATCAATGTACATTTTACACATTTATACATAAACAGTGGGTTGTGTAGCTTATGTCACAACCTAATAAAATTTAAAATGTTAATCCAAATTGCTTAAAGAGCATAAAAATAGTTATCAAAATTGGCAGCTGGGAATTCCCATTTAGTGATTTTCCATAAATGTCACTTAGCACCCAAAATATAGAAACCCTAAAGCTTTGCCATTAAGGCTTGAGAGGAGGCAATCACACAAATCCATGAACATCAATTATGTTTTCATTCAAAGTGGAATCCTATCCATCATTAGCTAGCTTAGCATTCATGACAATGGTTTCCATCCATTGTTCTTGAGCAACTTCTCATTCTTCGAGAAAGCAAGGCAAGAACTTGTCATTTTGACATTTGTGGGTGAGGATGGGCTATGAGAGGCTAATTATGGCATTGTTCATGCATTCTTGTACATCACAGTGAATGCTATGCCTTGACCTTTCTTTAGAGTGATGCAAGTACTTGGTGCAACACAAATGTTGCAAGAGAGTCCATAAGAGGGTCCTTGCTTATGCTACAAAGACTTTTACCATAATACTCAAACAATTAACATAGAGGCACCACATCGAACTCCACTTTTTGTTCTTATATAATAATCTTCATATAGAGATTAACACAAATTAATGAACCATTTTCCCATTAAGAACTTTGTACATGTTGGCCCTGGTTAAACAAGATGTGTTCATTTTTTTTGTATGAGGAATATGATTGCATATCCAATGAGTTGCAACACTTTTTGAAAACTAGTGAACTAAAGCATTTTATCCTCTTAAAGGGTGACCTTCCATGAAATGGGTGTAGGGGGATATTGAATGGTTGCATGTCAATATTGAATGGTTGTATGACAATAAGATTTGTGTAATTGTTTAGGATATTTTGTTGTCTGAGCATGGTAGATTTTTTTGCTTCTTAGTGTGTTTGGAAAAATAAATTGGATTTTAAGCATGTTTGTCTTTGGATTTTATTGTCTTTTATTAGAATTACAAATGATGAAATCTATGTGTTAATATTGCTCATCTTCCTGATTCTTAAAGGGTGCTAGCTCAATGGAAGAGCACCTGCTTTACAAGCAGGAGATTGGTGGTTCGATTCCTCCATGCCCTAATGATATTGCAATGTATTTCTAAAGGTAAAAAATGTAGTAGTGCAAGATGGATGCAATATTAGAAGCAATACTAAATGCAAAACATGATGTAAGAGTGGACGTCACACCAAACAAAAAAGTGGACGCAAAATCCGTCCTTATGTCAGACGCAAATGTGGACACAAAAATGGATGTCACACTAATGCAAACTTGGATGCGAAAAGAGACTCAACACTAGACACAATTAATGACTCAAAACTAGATGTAATAATAGGTCCAAAACTAGATGCAACAATAGATGAAAAAGTGGATTCCTAACTAGATGTAAAATTGGACATTAAATTGACCACAAAATATGGTGTATCGATGGACATAAAACTAGGCGTAACACCAGGTGCAAAACCGGAAGCAACATTTGGCACAAACAAAAACTTAAAACGAGACACAATTTTAGATGCAAGACGAGACAAAACATTGGATGTAAAACTAGACGTAATATTGAATGCAATATGGGATGCAACATTGGACACACAACTAGATGCAATATTAGATACAAACATGGGCACAAAACTAGGCACAACACTAGGCGCAACACTAGGTGCAAAATTGGGCTCAAACAGAGATGCAGAAAAAGACATCAATCGGGATGCAACACTAGGTGCAAACCTAGATGCAAAATATGACGTAAAACGAGATGAAACATTTGGCACAAACATGGATACAAAAAAAGACGTAAAACAAGATACAAAATTAGATGCAAATGGGGATGCAACATTGTAAGTAAATTTGGATGCAAAACTAGACGCAATATTGGGCCTAAAATTGGATGCAAACCTGGATGCAGAATTGGACACATAATTTTATGTAAAACATGGTGCAAAATTGGGTGCAAGACTCGATGCAAAACTAGGATCAAAATAAGATGCAACATTGGATGAAAAAATGAGCGTGAAACTGGGTGCAAACAAGGATGTAACAAAGGACGCAAAAAAAGATGCAATAGAAGTTGAAAAATTGGGCGCAAATAAAGGCGTAACATTAGATGCAAAAAATTGGGCGCAAAAATAGACACAAAAATGGATGTTAAAAAGGACAGAAAAAAAGATGCAATAGACGTCGTTTTATGAAAATGTACAATAGCGTCTAGTTTAGCGCTGGATTGTTCACCACAATTAGGAAAAAATTACACTAAAATCCGGCGCTAAATTCGACTCTAAATCCAGTTTTTGTTGTAGTGAAGACAAAGAACCCCTAGGGGCAAGAAATTTCAGGTCTATGTGGTTGGGACCTTATGTCGTGTCAAAAGTGTTGAAGAAGGGTGCATATGAATTGATTGATTTCAAAGGGAATAAGATGCCTGAGCCTAGAAATGGGCTTTACCTAAAAAAGTACTATGTTTAGGCTTAGTGCTTTTTTCTGTATTTTATTATATGTATTTTTATGTACTATAGTTCATCGGTTTGGGTTTTTTATACCATATGTTGGTTGTTACATATGTATTCCGTGTGGTTCATAAGTTTCGTCGACGGGGCCATTAGATTTGGCTTCAACTGCGTGGGTCATTTATTCTCCCTCGGGACAGTTAGTCGCCTCAAGAGGTGCTTGCTTAGGTCTTGCTACCAATAATGTGGCTGAATACAGGGCTGTCATTGAGCTTTTATGGGATGCTTTGTCACGTGGTATCACTCAACTAGAAGTCCGACTGGATTCTCAGCTAGTGGTTTCCCAGCTCAATCACGCTTACCAGGTGCGGAACCCTATTCTATTACATCAGTTCATGCAAGTTAGTTTATTGGAAAGAAATTTTGATTTTATTATATTCAATCATATTCCAAGAAATAAAAATTCATTAACTGATGCATATGCTAATTATATCTTGGATTGGTGTAACACTCCGGTTTTGACCCCGATGCATTAAATATACGTGATATATTTATATTGTAAATAATCATGGTGCAGAGCTAAGGCAAAATCCCCACCATCGATTTGGTTGTGTTATGTTTCGGTGATTGGAATTATTGCCAATGGTATATCGGGATATACGGCATATATTAGTTGTGGCATCATGTAAAAATGCATTTTAATTAAATGAGCCCCAACCAACTATGTCACTACAACTATATTGAAAAGGGAATTATTTTCCTAAGGATAAGGGGGGGGGGGGGGAATTTTAAACATTGAACCTAAGGGGAAAATCCATGTGTCAACCACCCATTAAATACTCCTTTTTGTTAGTTGGTGGCAGTTAATGCTGGGTAGTGGTGGGTGGTAGGCTTGCTCTCATGCACACTCCTCCAGCTAGATCGTTCCATTCATGTGGGAAAGGAAAATAGCAGGGGACGCTTCCACTCTCCCATTCTCTCCATCATTTTGTTCACTCTCATGCATACGTTTGGTTCACCTTCTCATGCATAGGGTTCTGCGTGGTTTTACTCATGCAGGGAGCTAGAGAAAGGTGGGACTGTCACCCATGATTACCTGTTTAGAGCCATTCATGCTCGGGGGATGTGTGTCTATGTGTTCCATACCATTTTCAGTTGTGGGTGTATGACTCCTTGCCAATTTGTGGCCATGTATGTTTTTCCTCCTATCCATGCTGAGAGGCTGTTTACTCTTCCATTTCGGGCTGAGTAATTTTGCTGTCATTTCATTGTTGACCCATGGTTGTGGTTTTCCTCACATTGTTTGTTGCTGTGAGTTCACCTACGTTTTGTTGGTTGTGTTTTCCCTCACGTTTTGGATCTATTGTAGGTTATCATGGATTTTTTTTGGCCACGATAGGGCCAAGAATGACTCAAGTATTCATTTCCCATGTCAAAGTTGTAATTGCTGGTTTTGTTGCATGCATGCAGTGGTTGGTCTTTGGACTATGTTGGAGTGGGGATGAGGGCTTGGTTTGCTTAACAAACCTGGTGTGTTTGGGAACCACACAGGCAGAGCTAGAGGGCTGGCTTTCTTCTCCACAATCCCTAAATAGCACTGGAAGGGAGGTCAGGGCCTGAGGTACTATGTAGCAGAGAAGGGACTGATTTCCTTGTGTTGGGTGTGTGTGGGTGTCCTAGAAGTCAAGCTAGTTCTGGTGTAGGTGTCCTTATCTCTTCAATGATCTCACCAGCTTATAATTTATCCTTCCCCAGCTCCTTGATGGCCTGATAAACCTGACTTTGTTGGTTTATCTGTCTTGTTAATGGCCTGATAAACCCAACTATGTTGGCTTGGTTGAATTGTGTATCCTTCGTTGTTTTGTGTATCCTTGGCTATGTGTAAGTCTGCTTGTTCCTTATTTCTTGGGGGATCATTCCCAGCTCGGGGGTGGCAATGTTGCTGAGAGATTAAGAAGCATGTTGGCCTATTTTTGGGTGGAACGTTGCAGCGATGTAACTGGTTGTGAGACGAGTTCTTTATAAGATAAGTATTCTTGACTATTTTGTCTCTGCATGTATACTATGGTTTAATGAATGATGATGAACATGTTGAATGCCTAAATGAATGTATATTTGTTTCCACTATGTATATGAATGATTATGTATCTTAGCATGTCTTTTGTTCAAGCATTTCTATTTTATATGTATCATGTTCATGGGGATAGTTGCTCGGATGGTTAATAACATGGTTCAGTACCGTCCTCTTTGTCGGTCGGAGGGTCAGGGACATTACAATTGGAATTTAACACATTTCACATAAGAAAATATACAACAGACACATAAAAAATATTTGTAAATAAACCAGCAATATATATATGTGTGTGTGTGTGTGAATATATGTCCATATAGATAGGTCGAGTTTATGATCCTCAGATCCAATCATAACTGTATAATATACAAAAAATATACAAAACATGGATCAAAGTCAATAAAATGCTCCTAAGTCTAAGGTTGAACACCCTGGTCCCCCCGATCATCTTGATCACCCTGCACCCGAGCTTCTGCCTCCTCAACTTCAGCAGCCTCAACAGCATCAATATACACAAGTACTGCTCTCGCTACTCGCCTCATAAGGAATATCTAGACAAGTGGTAAACCAACCACTAGCTCCTGCATGACGGTAGGGATATGATCAATGCATAAGGTAGGTACTCTCTGGGTAAGCTTGGCCAACTTTCCCTCAAGAACCCTAATCAAAACCTGTTTCTTTCCCAACACAGGACGCACATACATGTGTGGATGCCCAGCAGGGCGGACTGGTCCAATATCTGCATTTTGACATTTTAAAAGGTTTAGAACTCTTATACATATGTATATATCTTTATAATTAAAATTCATAAAAAATTTAAAATTTTGAAAATAAAAATACCTGACTCTCCCAATGCTCCTCCAGGAGGGAGGGCAAGGTCAGTATCACCTCGAAAATCTAACCCAGCATATGGAAATAGCTCAAAGGTCGGTAATTATCGCTCCCACCAAAAGTTGAAGTTGTTGTCATAGACACTCTGGACCGATCCACCACCTCCATGGTGGAGGAAGATCTCTCCCCACCTACTCAATCTAGGTTGACGGGGATAACTAACTAGCAATGGTACTACAAGACTCAAACCTGGAACCCTCTCAAAGAAAAAGGATACTAACATGCTGGAATAACCAAAATTCTTCTGCCTGCCTCTTTTGCAGTCAGAGAGTTGTTTCCTCATTATCGGGATCACTCCTGAACACCAGTCATATAGGGGTCCATGTATACAGTCCACTACTAGTCTCATTTGGTTCTGAGTTGCAAGGTGAAGTGATGATGACCCTGCAACCCTCACTATATTGCTCGCTAATACCTGTAAAGGAAAGTTGTGAATGTGTACAATAGGGATGCAGCTACCCCTCTTTTGAGTTCCAAGCTCGCAGTATATGTTTATGTAGTTTTGTACACTAAGAAGGACATTACCTCTGCCGGTACCTTCCAAGTTCACCAGAGCTCCTTGTCATGATAAACCAGAAATGAAATAGACATATTTCAAAGTAACCTCTAGAAAATCACCTTGAAGGTCAAACATGCCAAGATCGTGATCCGAATAGTTTATCAAAAACTCTAATAGGCGGACATTTGACCGCATAGATGAGGTACATAAGAATTTCAATAACCCACTATGATGTAAAAAATTCACCGTGGGGGCATATTGTAGAGCCTCTTGGTCCATGTCTTCATGTTCCCTCTCCCTCCACTCAAGCACCATCTTTCAATCTAATAATCAAGCAATTTCAAATCATTAGATTCATATAAAAATTTGAATTTTTGACCCTATATATTCTTTTTCTACCTCGTGCAGTGTGCGCGACTGTCCTTTGGGCAAGTCACATATACTACGTGACTTTCCTTCGGGAAACCCACGTACAGATTGTGTGTACATGACTATTAACATACCATACCCGCGTACACATCATTCATGCTTTGAGGGCACTTGAAAACATAAAATTTGGGCCCCAACTTGAGAATTGCTTGGATCAAATGAAATAGCATGGAGTGTAGTTTTACCTGACACTTGTGGTTTCAAGAATTGTCCACTGAGTTGTCCACACCGAGCAATCAAAGGTAGAGGTAAAACTTGTTTTTTTGGATAAAAATCAAATGGTGAGTTTTTTATTCATATTTTGAACTATTTATAGTAAAATTATTTTCAAAGTGGGTTTTTTCCCTATAGTTCATATTTTTTTAACTAATGCCATATATTTTCTTCCATGTGACAAGTTTGTGGTCATTTAACTTTGTTTTTTCTCTCATATAGGATAGTTTTTGGTCATTTCACATGCATTCTGTATTTATGCCTAATCCATCTTAATCCTAGCATTAACACTTCAACCACGAACTATAGTATTTTTAACCATTAGTTCCCCTTTTATACCATTGTTCTTCCATGGATAGGACTTTCCTCCCATGAGTATCCTCATTTAGAACCCACATATTATCTTTTGATACTCATGCTGCAACTGTCATAGGCTCAGGGGATTCTTCTTAGCTATTTTTCATGCCAAATTGAGCCTCATTTTGGCCTCTTTTTACAAGATATCCCTTTATAAGACTCCCCACCCTTATGGAGTTTCTTTAGGCCCAGGTATAACTCCTCAAAACAGACTTGACTACTGAGTAAAATTGTCAGTTCATTCTCGTTAAGAATATGTGAACGGGCATCCACATTGGTGGTAGGTTATCTCTTTCTCGGACCATGTGGAATAATATGAGAAAGCATCACTCTCTTTTCTACGAAATTGAGAAGAGTATTCTCAGGTACAGGTCTATCAATTTTCTGGACCTGAGGGACTAAATTTATGGAAAAGGAACACCTAGTATGAGCTCAGTTTTCTCTTTTTTGTGCTCTGGACCTAAACATGAAAAAGATTCTAAGTGTACTTTATGTCTTTGTCATGCTCGTTAAACACCAAGAACAAAGCATCGAGTTTATTGTTGTAAGCCCCATTTCTCGTACTCAAATGGATCTTTTTGAGTGATATTTCTTTCCTTCACACTCGTAAAACTCAAGCTATATGCTACTCTCAAAGGAGCATTGGGTAGGTGGCAATTTAACCTTTTTCGGACATCCCTGACTAAGTACGAAAAAGGTTCACCTTTTCTTCTACAGAAGTTAAGAGAGTTCTTTTGTGGTATGTTTTATACTTTTTCAGCCTCAGGAGACTAAATTGGATGAAAAAGGACCCCCATAGAGTCTTCTTCAGATTTTTTAGACTCTCTAAACATGAAAACACCAAGTGAGCATGTACTAGTTCAGGCTCATAAAATCCACGAATCAGTGACACTATCAAGCATTATTCCCTCTTCTCTTGAATCTTGTCAAAAATGAAGAGAGAATTGAGTTGAATTTCTTGGACTTGTTAAAATTTAACAAGGAAGATAAGGAATAATTTTTCTTTTGGTTATCATTCAGTGGCAGCATGTATTCCTTGAACATAGCACTCTCTGTCTTTTTCGATACTCATGTCTCAATGTTCACTTTCAGTTCAGCTATTACTTCGAGTCTCTTACTCCTCCTCTTGTCGGTTCTACCTGGGGAATCTAATCATGTCTCCTACATGACAGATCAGGCTAGTTGTACTATCTGCAAAGTTAAAATCTACCTTGGGCCATCTCTGTGTCGTGCTCACTATTCAAGGACTTAACCCTGTATCTGATCTATATCATGATTCCATCATTGTCTTATCTTTTATTATGTGTGTCTCCCTTCCTTTACCTAGTTCCTAGTCACTCTTGTGATCCAGTGGAGGACCTATTTCCTTCCTCATCACAGTATGGTTCCGCATCAGCACTTCCTGACGATGAAGACCTAGAGTTTTGATGATCGTACCTTAGGATTCATTTTCATTATTGGTGAATTCCTTTTCTTCAGTTGTCGATTATCACCTATTGGTTGACAATCTATTGAATCCTATCCATGTTTGACTTCAATAACATCTATTCACATGGCTTGGATTGTACTGGTTCTTTGGGATTTTTGACGAAGACCTTAGTTTCATATCTATGGACTAAGTTGTGCAAGATTATGTTGTGATCACTTACACAGCTTCCAAATCTTGAAGACTCATCGTTATTGTATATTGTAGCTTCGATCCACCTTTGTAATATACATGGTCTTGTACCCGTACTATATGATGTACTCAAATATTGTAAAGGAGCTAGTGTTCCAGTATATTGAACATAGCATCCTCAGATATGACTTTGTATATGACATTATTATGTATTTGTTCCAGGTACTACCTCTGCTCCATTGGACTTTTGAGTTCTCCACGATAATGATTATAATGTATTTCGGCCATCGTTCCCCTCTGACCTCACACATTAGGGGGCATCTGTTATCAACCCAAATGACACTTCTCCGTTCGAGTGCCGACATTCCTTATGTTGGTACACAAAAGGACATATTAGGATTGAATTTTTACAAAACACTATAAATGGGCATGACTTGGGATGCATTTACCCTTGAACCATCTTGCCATATTATTTTTATAAGTGTCGTGTTGCATACGCGACTATCCTCATTGAAACTCACATATGTACACGACTATCTCCATTGACAACTCACATACTGTACATGACTATCTACATTACAACCCACATACATCAATGTACGCGGGTTTCCTTTAAGCAACTCGTGTGTCATACGCGGGTTTCCTATATCCATAGTCACGTACATCTTGATTCAACATTAAAAAATAAATCATGATTAATGGAGATTAGTTGGGTCCTAATCATTAACTATCCTAACTGTTTCAACCTCCTCAACCTTCGAAACCACTCTATTTCCCAAAGTATAAATAGATTCCTTGGGGAGGGCATTAATCAATCAAGTTCGGAGAGCAAAGTTATGCTGGTGGTATATCTTTAGAAGTCTTGGAGTATCAGAACTCAGAATCCTTTGGTTGCAAAGGAGTCCCTATCTCAGAAGCTGGGTTGTACTCTTATCTCATTCATTGATTGTTAATAAAGAGAATTATTCTTCCAACATTGTGTTGAGTCTCTTTCAGGTATCATGGTTGATGAATATATTCAATTATGCACTAGATATATTGTTTATCTAACCTCTCATATATACATGTATAATATTGTACTTGGAGAATTTGCTCTTTGCAGGTGAAGGAGGTGCATCCCTAGAAGCTTTGGAAAGAAGCAGAGTGGAAGAAGATCAAGCTTGAATCAACCATCAGTAATCAGGTGAGTCAAGAATTTGTTCCTATTTCCTTTATGTACTCTATTAAAGATGATTTTCTACAAGGTTAGTAGTAATTTGGTAACCCTAGACCCTAGGTTAAAAGGGTGTTTAAAAGGTTAAAAGGTACTCCATTTTTCATTTGAATATATTTGAGTACACGGATCTATTTGTGGTAAACCCTAGGGTGTGATATATATTTATTGTTAAAATTTCCACCAAAATGAAGTGGAAAGAATCATACTCTACTCAAACCCTGAGAGGATTCATCCCCGACATACGATGAAATGGAATACATATTTTTTAGAGTGTCCAAGTTAGAAGATATTATTAAAGGAAACGTGAAATTGGATGACTTAGTTAAATTGGAAAATAGGATGGATAGTAAAGAGGATATCAAAAGGATGTCTATAAAAATAATATATTCAATAATTGAAGGAGTTGATGAAGGATATAAAACATATATTTCTTCCTCATTTATCTACTCAAGAAGACGATGAGGAAAAAAAGGACGTATTCTAGTAACATCTGGAAAAAATTGAAAAACAATTGGAGAGTAGAAAGTTGGAGTCCTCAAAAGTTGATGATTCACTACAACATCATGGGTTCAATTCAAGTCCAAGGAAATACCTTATCCCCAAGATTCAAATGAACAATTTTGATGGAAAGGATCCAATCATATCGATTTTTAGATGGAGAAATTATTTGATCTACACCAGGTGCCCACTTTGCAAAAGGTAACTATTGCATCCTCATATTTATAACCTGGTCAATTTATATGGTACTAATGGATTTGTGACCGTAAAAAGGACTCTATTATATCTTTGTCTATATTCATAAAAGAAACGTTTGCACATTATGGGGATATAAATAGAAACACCTTCTTTATGTAGTTGGTAAATCTCAACCAAAACGGACCAATTAGAGAGCACATCAAGTAATTTCAGTAGCTAAGTCTCAGAGTGAAGAATATTTCAGAAGATAATTTTTTAGATTTATTTATTGGAACCTTGAAGGATACCATCCAACATGAGGTGCATCTCTTTGAACCATCATCCCTAGAAAAAGGATTTCATGATGGAAAGGATTATTGAAAGTAAAAATATGGCAATGATTACTAGATATAACACTTCCAACACATAAATCGAGTGTGATGTTCCTTATAACCAACCTCAAACATTGACACTTTAACAAATAGAGGAAAGAACAGAGAAAGGTCTATTCTTTAATTGTGAAAACAAGTACAATAATGGACATAAGTGTGGAGAAAAAAAACTCTTCTACATAGAATGTGATGAGGAAGAACAAAAAGAGCAGGAACCGCCACAAGGGATGAACTAGAAGTGATTACTCCCACATATCTTGTCATGCTTTGGTTGGAATTAACACTCCTCAAACGATAAATATCGAAGTATATATAAAAAAATAAAAAGGTAATAGTGTTGATTGATTCGGGTAGTAATCATGATTTCATTCACTATAAACTAGCCAAAGATCTCATTTTATTTGTATATCCAACACCATAATTTCAAGTAATGATTGCAGATGGAGGAAGCATCAATTGTTCATGGATGTGCTATAATATCAATCTTATTATGGGTGAATATGTATTGAATAGTCCCATGATTTATATCCCAATGGGGGGTGTTGATCTTGTATTAGGAGTTCAATGGTTATAATAGTGGCTTTTATTTTTAGAAGATTTTCTTGAGATTTTCCTTGAAAGGAAAAAAATTGTGTTAAATGGTATCACGCGACAACCAATAAAGGTGATCAATTCTAATGGTATGACAACATTATTAAAGAATGGAAAAAAAGGTGTAAATACACAATTATACTCACTATATGTTCAAACATGTAAGGCTCCTATTTTGCGAGATATCCAAAGGGTCCTTAAAAATACTTCTAAGGTATTTAAATATATTCCAATAATTCATCCACCTATTCGAGATTTGGACAATTCTATTAACTTAAATCTAGGAAGTGTTCCTTCTATCATTAGAGCTTACAAATACCACTATGGCTAGAAGTATGAAATGGAGAATATAGTCAAAGAAATGATAGGAAAATCTACAGTTCAAGTAGTGGAAGATCACCTAGAACACCAAAAAGTAGTTCTCCAATTCCCAACAATGTCAGAAAACAAGATGAAACTACAGGAAAATTAACATCATCATCAAAGGAGTTTTGAAGAAGCAAAAATCCTATGGGAACTTGACGAAATCATCGAAAAAGGCCCAAACAAATACGAAATGAAGATATTAGTGAGTACCTCATAAAGTGGAAGAAATTACCAGCTGAAATTTTGTGGAAATTGAACCCAAGTGATAGAACAATTGGACTCACAAAATTGCTAATCAAACATGCAAATTTACACACAAAGGAGACTGAAATTGGAGCATAACACTAATCTGTATTGAATAAGTGTACAAAAGATAAACTTGTGAAGTCATAGGATGATACAATAAATAATTACATGAGAGATTCTAATGCATAAGGATGCCATTCAAAATAGTCAAAAGCAGGCTTACTAAATCTAGTCAAATCCCCCATAGGTGTAAAAATCAATTTCCAAATCTACCTAGGAGCTCACAAATTGGCAAAGTCAAGTAGGAAAGATAATAGGTGATGGAAAGACAACTCATAAATGCTTTTATTATGAGAAAATAATGGAATATGATGAGGGAAAAAAACAAATCAACTGCACCTAGTCTTACTTTCCCTTTTGCCATAAATCTCAGTAAAGAAGGCAACAAAGCAGAAAAAGCAGATATGTGCTAGGGAGGATATGGAATAAAGTAGATATGCTAAATATGGATTCTAGGAGGTTTCCTAAGAACTCCATGACTCATTTTTAGCAAGTTTGACTTCTAGGGCATGTGGAAGACAACTTGCATAAAGTGGAATATTGTAAATTAGGAAAATAAGAAAAAAATTGATTAATTAATGTCTAAGGTAGCTAACTATGGGTTGATTATTATAACACCCCCCCTTAATCCTTAATTATGAGTAAATATCAGAAAAATATAGGGCCTAGCAACAAGGCTTAGTCACCCTTTACATACTGCATGTCCATTTAACCAAGGAAAGAGGCAAAAACCCAGTGGGAAAATCTTCCCTTAAACATGGATAGTAAAACAAAATTTGAAAATCTTGTCATCAATCATGCGTCACAACATGATCAGAAATCCCCAATAGTGATTTGATATTGCTGAATGTCTTCTCACAAAAAACTTTGGTGAATATGTCTGCTACTTGTTCTAAAGATGCACAGAAGAGTAGGTGAATGGTGCCATCATCCACAAGTTGTATGATGTAGTGCATATGGATCTCAATGTGTTTGGTTCTCTGTCTCTAAAATGGATCATTACAGATTTGAATGGTGCTATGATTATCACAATAAATAATTCTTGAAAACTCTTATTTGAAGCAACACTCACCAAGTATCCCCTGCAACCATAAACATTGAGTTGCTGCATTTACAACTCCTATGTACTCTACTTCTGTAGATGAGAGTGCCATGGCACTCTATTTCTTACTTGACTAGCCGATTGGTCCTTCAGAAAGCATGAACACATATCTTGATGTTGACTTTCAATCTGTGTTGTCACCTGCCTGAGTCACTGTCAGTAAACCCAATCAAATCAAGATCAGATTTAGCTTTGTAGAAGATCCCATCAGTCTTAGTTCCATGAACAAAGTTAAGGATCCTTTTGGCTACTCTCCAATGGATCTCATGAGGCTGATCCATGTATATTGAAGCCACACTTACTGCATAACAAATATCAGGTCGAGTGTGTGTAAGGTACAACAAACACCCAATCAATTGCCTATATATTGTATTATTTACCATAGGAGAAGAACCTGCTTCTTCAAGCTTAACTCCTAAAAGGAAGGGGGTCTTGCTTGGCTTACAATATTTCATGTTGAACTTGTTCAGCAAATATGAAGAATACTTGGACTGATGTACCTTTATTCCATTTTGGGATTGGGAAATTTCAAGACCCAAAAATTGGCTCAACAACCCCAAGGAAAGCACAATTCACATCCATGTGATGTACCTCCCACTGCTTCGAAGGTGTAATGGCTAAGGCTAGCCTGATGGAGTCCATCTTTGCCACTGGTGCAAAGGTCTCATTGTAGTCAATACCATGTACCTATGAGTAGCCATTGGCTACCAATATTTCCTTATATTTCAAAGGTGAACCATCAGCATCAAATTTAGTTTTGAAAACCCATTTACATTGAACTAGCTTCCTCCCTGGGGGAAGATCAACCAGTTCCCAAGTGTTGTTCTTCTAGAGTGAGCTGAATTCTTCTTTCATGGCTATTTTCCATATTGGATCATGTGCTACTTCTTCATATGTCTGTGGGTCTGATTCAACCGATAGATAGCACTTCTCTACAAATTAAGGGTCTTTCATACACAGGGCACTCTCAAACTAAGATCTAGTCCTCCTAGGATCACTAGGATTTCCAGCTAGTTCCCCAGCTGCATGAATGGTCTTTGCTACCCATTTTGGTCTTGTAGGACTGTTAGGATATGCAATTAAATGATAATTATTATAAATATCAGAATCAGCAAACTCATTTGTCTCTTCAGTAACATTCAATGGTTCTGGTGGTGAAGAAGACTCTCCAACTTCAACTGCTTCTAAAGGCTCTTCTTGGAACTGAACACTCCTTTCAATGAAGGATTTTTTTGTGCTCAAATTGATCAGATTTTACCCTTTTGAATATTCAGAGTACCCAACAAATAGACACTCTTGGATTTGGGGCTGCAAAGCCTTCCTCTTTTTTGTTGGAATTCTAGCCCAAGCCCTAGAGCCAAAAATCCTAAAATGGGTCACATTTGGATTGTGCCCACTCCATGCTTTGAAAGGATTCATACCATCAAGTTGTTCATGACGAACCCTATTCTGGATATAGGATGCACAGTTTATAGCATCGAACCAAAACTTTGGTGGCAAAGTCTTAGCCTCCATCATACAGGTTGCCATCTCCTTCAGTGATCCGTTCTTTCTCTCAGCAACACCATTTTGTTGTGGTGTGTAAGGGATTGAATGTTGCATCTAAATACCTGCATCTTCATAATATTGAATGAACTTAGACTTGACATACTCACCACCATTTTTATATCTGAGGATCTTGAGTTTCCTCCCAGACTGGTTTTCAACCAAAGCCTTAAAGACTTTGAAGAGGCCAAAAAATTCAAACTTATGCTTCATGAAGTAAACCCAACAGTACCTAGAAAAGTCATCTATGAAGGTCAATACATATTTTTCCTGACTTATTGACATATGAGGAAATGGACCAGCAACCTCACTGTGGATCAACTCAAGAGGTGTAGAGGTTCTCTCATGACTAGCTTTCTCAAATTTATGCTCTAGGTGTTTTCTTATGATACAACCTTGACGGACACCCTTGGAAACTTAATCTTTGGTAACCCTATGACCATTTATTTTTCACTTAGATCAAAAAGATACTTATAGTTAAGATGGCCAAATCTTTCATGCGAAAGCTTGCTTTCCTCATTAGCATGAATCAGAAGAGCAGAGGGGTTTGAGTAGGGTAGAAAATGTGAAAACATGTATACCTTCGAAGTGTGATCTACAACTCCTTTTGAAATGACTTTACCACTGAGATCTCTGTGATCTCAACATCATCAGGGGAGAATATGACCTTCTTTGGAGACCCGATATGGTTCTGTTGAGGACCGGAAATTCGCAGGCGGCAACAGTAAGGGATTCTCCCCAATCAATGTTCCCAACTAGCCCGTTGACTGTTTGGAATAGGGAATCCATCCAGTTTGCGGTTCGGCTACCGTAGGTCAAGAAACAAAACTAAGGCTTTACCGGTTGCGGCCCGGCCCACCGATTTTTTGTATTTTGACTTAAATAAATGATATGCAAGTGCCTAACTAAATGCAGGGTGATCAAGATGCAGGGAGCAGTCACAAAGTGATGCACAGGTTCTTACCTCTCATCTTTTGCTCACAAGAAACCAAACCAGATACAAAAAGAGAAATAAACTAACAATCTATACTATCCCTAGGGAGCAAGGTTATCATTTTGGATGAGCAATACATTTTCACATACATTAAGAAGAATCACAGATAGCTGATACTTATTCTAAAGCACATGAACGCTAATAGATATTTAAATAACCAGATAGCTGATTATTTTATAACAACATCTATTACTCACAACAAAAAAATATCCAGGAATTACTGAAGAACATTTAGAAAGAACATGGGTTCAGAACTTCGAATGCTCTTACAGTAAATGAAACACAGCTGAAAACAAAATAGTTCCTCTTCAACATTATTCATTGAGTTTTCATTGATACATTTCGTTTTTCACTCTCTCCGACAGGAAAAAATTGTAGTTCCTATGCAAAACAAAGTAGTTCATCTTACAAGCAAACAATTACAAAGTTTTCCAGGGGAAAAATCCCTTTCCAAGTGCCTCATCCCTCTATTTAAACTATAATCACAGAGCGTTTTGTTTTCCAGACGCATGGTCTTTCGGTTTCTCAAACTCTTCACATTACGATCTTTTGTCATTATGTGATCATGACAACTTGGTAACTGATCCGTTTCTGGGATCACACCTTTACAGCTCAGGACTTCATCTTCCATTTGCCTCTTTTCAGTCATACCTCTACCAAATGCTTTAGTATTTCTTCTCGTCGTGGAAGATTGACCGGTCACCTGGAAATTGCCTACATTCCAATTAAGAGCATGATTCAAGCGACAAATATCATCAATTAACCAATCCACAAGGAAATGGCCGAGCGAACCACATACGGGCCTAGCAATATTCTATGGTCGCCGGAGGGAAAAACAAGTCGGCAGTTAAAGAGAAGTGAGTTCGGGAGCCTGGGGAAACAGTCAGCCGCAATGTCGGGTGAAGTTTAAGTCGCAGCCAAGCGAAACTCGAGCGGGAGGTGTCATGAGTCGGACATCGGACGGTTTTAGCTTCGGAAGCCAGAAGATTTTAGCAGCCGCAACGGTGGAGGAGGAGACCTAGAGGGCACGCGGAACGAATGGGAAACTAAGTTAGACGTTGGAAGAGACTCAGATCGGATGCTGGCTATCTCTTCCCGGCCGCAATGATGGGCGAACAGAAGCTACGGACAAGCAATTTACAGTTAACATACATCGGGCGTCGGACGGTTTAGGAAATCGAACGAAAGAAAAGTCTAGGAGCTGAAATGGCGGAAGGGTTGAAACTTTGGATGCGCTGAAGAACAGCAAATTTTCTTCTCTTCGACCCCACATTCACGACTCAAAACCAAAAATGAACAAGGCATACATAAATTACTGACATCCACCTTCAGATAAATAGAAGAAATCACGCTCAAGAAGCTCAACGATCAAGCCATACAAAAATAATGAGGGGCCCAGAAATTAAAACATTAATTTGGGGGGGGGGGGATAGTTGCGGCAGCAACAACTGGCGATTACCTAGTGAACCTAGACCTCTGGGTGACTTTTCTTTGAATAGCAGACTGTTTCCTAACCAAAATGCATTAAAAGAAATCTTCCAGCTGTCCAAATTTCTCTCATGACCGAAGTGTGTACCTTAATCATTGATGCTAGTCCCATTTGGGGAGAGGGGCAACCGAAACGTTCAAGTCCAGACCACTATGTTGAGGCCAAAGTATGATTTTCATTATTACCTCTGTTTTCAGGTAGCTAACAGTGTGGACACCACAGGATTGCAGCATATAGTAAACAGCAGTATTCGTTTGTTCCTCGTTCCCATGCCATTTTAACACTTTTTGCCTTTGGACTTTTGTCCTTTCATCTGAGTCCTTCTGTATGCCTTTCTTACTGAATTTTAATTCAGGATCCTCTATCCCATAGTGCCCTTTTGTGTGAGTGGTGTACTTTAAGTCTCGGCTCACGGACGGAGAGGATCTTTTGGCAATTTAGTATTGATGCTTTAGCACTTGCTTTGATTTATGATTCTTTTATAGAAGTTTGACACTTTATCTGCCTTTTGGCATTTGTTTCTTGGCATGGGATCATTTATATTTAATACACTGTTCACCTTGCTTCCTCTCATGGGTCCTTTACTGTCGCTCCTTAGAACATTTCAAGTGTGACGTGGATGGAGCCCCAACATAGTACTCCAGACTCTTTGAATCTGGTTTAATTCACAGGGGTTAAGCTGGACTTCAATGCACACAACATTTTATTCGAGAAAACTGCTAGGATGGAAGAATTATTTAAGCAATACACAAGATGATACTCAACATATTTGCTATTCTCAAAAGACCTTAATATCCTCCAGACAAACGCAAGTTCGTTTCCCTTATTGAAAATCAAAACTTAAAATTAAATCAAATGAAAGCATGACTTGAAAACAACCACACAGCTTATTTATGTACAAGGTAGAACAAATCAAAGAAAACTAAGAAAAGTAGGGCTTGAGAACCAAACCATTAACTGGCAAGTTCTCCTCCCATCCCTGTAAATCTTGTAGCTTATAAGTGGCAGGGCCAAGTTTGGCTACAATCTGAAAGGGGCCTACCCATAAATGCTGGAATTTGGTATGCTTTCCCTTTTCGTCATGGGGGTGGTACCACTTGAGAACTAATTCTCCTACCTCAAAGTCCTTTTTCCCAGATTTATGCTTGTCAAACCACCTTTTGATTACCTCCTGCTGTTGTTTGAAACGTTCTCTAGCCTTGGATGTGGATTCTTCTGCTTTTAGGAGATTATATATTCTTATTTGTAGAACCTCATCATCCAATCCCCTAGACTCTTGAGCTAGTATGGAAGACGGTAGCAGAATATTGGGAGGCAGGATGGCTTCCTTTCCGTACACAAGGGTATAGGGTGACACTCCTACTGTAGACTTGGGGGTAACTCTGTAAGCCCACAGGGCGTTTGGTAAGGGTGAGTGCCAACTTCCCTGGTTTTCTATGATAGTCTTCTTCAGGATTCTAATGAGGTTTTTATTGGAGGATTCAGCCAGGCCATTCCCTTGCGGATAGTAGTTAGCAGAATAATGTAATTTTATCCCTTTCTCATGAGCAAAAGCAGCCAATTTAATGGATGAAAAGTATTTAGCATTATCAAAAACTACTGAAATTGGAACTCCAAACCTGGTCATGATATGATCTTGTAGGAAGCTGATGACTTCGTCTTCGTTTATCTTGCGTAATGGGATAGCTTCGACCCAGCGAGTGAAGTAATCAGTCGCAGTAAGAATGTACTTGTGTAGCAGAGAATAATTCAGTTTTATTTCTCCAATAATGTCCAACCCCCATTGTTCAAATGGTTCTATGATCATAACAAGATTTAGGGGTGCTGCTGCCCTGGGCTGTCTTCCACCACACCTTTGGCAAGTATCACATTTTCTGACGTGTGCATGTGCATCCCTGAAAAGTGTTGGCCAGTAATAACTGGCTCTGAGAACCTTGTGGGCTGTAGTGTCCCCTGAGTAATGTCCCCTAGTCGGGCCATCGTGCAATTCAGACATTACTTTCTCAGCATCCTCTTTCTCCAAGCATCTCAGGAGGACTCCATCATAGTTTTTTCTGAATAATACGCCTTCTACGATTTGATAGGAAGCTGATTTCAGACGTAGAGCTCTTCTTTGTTTGGAACTCCAATGTTTCGGTAACACCCCTGACTGCAAGTAATGCACAAGATCTCTATACCACGACTTAGGAGCTGTGAATAAAGGGCAAACATCCGTTACATGCAAATCAGCTTCATCTTCCCATGCTTGTTCTTCATTGTTTGTCTTCCCAGACATCAGTTTGCATAACCCCTGACCTTTTACTATAGTAGCTGGTTTGAATTCAAGATCGTATTCTTGAAGCGTTGTTACCCAGTTGCCCCTTCTTTCTCCTAATTCTTTTTGAATGAGAAGGGATCTTACAGCTGGGTAAGGGACTATTACCTTGGTATGATTTTTTAGTATATAAGGCCTGAATTGATTTACTGCCTTAAATACTGCGTATGCCTCCTTATCAATGGCTGGGTAGTTTAATTCGGCTCCTTGTAGCCCAATGCTCATAAAAGAGATTGGGAATTCATCACCCCCTTCTTCCTTTTGCGTGAGTACAGCTGCTAATGAATCATCGGACGCAAATGTATACATAATAAAGTCCTTGTCAAAGTCTGGACTTTTAAGAGAGGGCGCATGTGCAACAACAGTCTTGATTTTACTGAAAGCATTCTTTTCAGTCTCAGTCCACTTAAACTGTGCATTTTTCTTGACCATCTGCTGTAATGGTTTAACAGTCTGGGAAAAATCAGGCACAAACCTACGTACGCAGTTTATTGTTCCCATGAAGGATTGCATTCCTTTTTTATTATGGGGCATGGGAATTTGTTCAATGGCTTTGACTCTTTCTGGGTCTATAGATATACCTCTTTTTGACACTATATGCCCCAGTAACTTGCCTTCAGTGACCGCGAATACACACTTCTTAGGATTTAGGGAAATGCCATACTTTCGACAGTGCTCGAAAATTTGCTTTAGGTGGAATGTGTGCTCCCCTCGTTTCTTTGAAAATATTGTTATGTCATCAAGGTAGACCACCACACTTCACCCAATCAGTCCTCGAAAAGTTATGTCCATAGCTCTCTGAAATGTCACGCCAGCATTAATTAGGCCAAAAGGCATTCTTCTATATGCAAAAGTTCCCCATTTAGTTATGAATGTTGTTTTCAATCTATCTTCCTCAGCCACTAACACTTGGTTGTAGCCAAAGAATCCATCTAAAAATGAAAACAATTCAGAACCAGAAACCATCTGTAGAAGTTGCTCCATGGGAGGCACCGGATAATTGTCTTTGTCTGATGCGCGGTTTAAGTTTCTGAAGTCCACACACAGTCTGATTTCTCCTGACTTTTTTATGACCAGCACCAAATTTGACACCCATTCTGAATGCTGGACTTTAAAAATAATCCTAGCATCTAACAATTTCTTCACTTCGCTCTAGATTAGTGGTTCCATCTTTGGGTGCATCTTCCTCAGCGGCTGCTGATATGGCTTGACGCCTGCTTTAATAGGAATGACATGTTTGATGATATTAGTGTCATAGGCTTTTAAATCTGCATACGTCCATGCAAAGACATCTTTGTACTGCTTAAACAAACTGAGGAACTTGTCTCTTTCTGCTGGTGAACAGCACTTGCCGAGGTTCATGAACTTAGGCTCCGTTTCAGTCCCTAAATTTATTAGCTCGAACTGTAGAGTTGAGCTGTGCATCTTCACATTAGCGGGTCTTCTAAATTTCTCGCTCAAGTAAAACATCTTCTCTAACGTCCTGACCCCTTTGGGAATGAAATTGTCATATTTCATTTCATCCTGATGTTCCTCATCGTTGATAATGGCTCCTTTAAAAACCTCCTCGTTTGTCAAACATTCAATTATTTGCTGATCATCGTCAAATACTCGTAAGTTGATGATCATGTCAGGAACTGATGGCCTGCAAAGTAATTCAATAGAGCATTTGTTATTAGTGGGAACCAATCTGGCGGCTGATGTAGATAGCAGATCAGCGGTTGCATTTTTTATTCTTGGAATTGAAATAATGTTAAATGCATGAAAATTTTTAAGCAAATCCCATACCTCATTTTGGTAATCTTTCAAATGAGGGGAAACACAATGTATTTGATTCCTTATTTGTTTCACAACTATTTCTGAGTCCCCAAAAACTTTTAAATTACTAACATTGAGCTCAATCGCCTTTTTGAGTCCCTGCAGCAGTGCTTCATACTCGGTCGTATTGTTAGTACACTCAAACTCTAATCTACAAGACAGGAAGTGTTTATTTTTTTGTGGATCAATAAGGATGCAGCCAGCCCCTGACCCTTCTAATGTCTTCGAGCCGTCAAGATATAAATTCCAAAAAACATTATCTACTGAAAAAGAATCTACTCCTACAGTTAAGTCTACTATTTTACAGTCAAGCTCATCAGCCTGAGAAAAACGAAGGAGATCAGGCTGGGTGTCAGATGTGTCAGATGTGTCATTGGCTTCTTCCACTTGATAATTCCCTGGTTCCAGTTCGAGAAAGTAGTTTCCCAACACAGATTTGACTGGTATGTTCTTCTCATCCAATTGAGTAACATTGTGCTTCATTTGAGGTTCTCCCAGAACCTTAATCTGATTGGGACTCCCTTTGTATGGCAGCCAAAGATGTGACCAATATGAGGCGAAATATCCATTCAACTTAGCTGACCAATTTCTGCTCAGAACCAGGCCGTAAGCATCTGGTATATCAGCCACCATGATGTTAATAAATTGGCATACTCTGTTATCATATGCTAGGTGGATTAGGACGTCTTCCATCTCACCGATCACCTTGACATCTATCCTATCCAATTGCACCACCCTCCACGTGGATGGCTTAGGCTGTCCGTTTATTTTCTTACATACTGATATGGGCATGACATTAATTGATGCTCCTGAGTCTACTAGACAATTTTCCACGTTATGATTAACGATTTGGAAAGTCAGGAGGAAATGTGGATGTTTAGTTTTAGACATACCTCCAGTGCTAGCCTCTCCAATTTCTTCTTCATCCCGGGGCTGATTATCAGTGGGAAACTTTTCTTCTGACATTTCAAGTGCCTTCAACAGCTTTTCTTTCTGCTGGGGTACTTTGCACATCTCGAATAGCGGGACATTTTCCTTTATCTTCTTTAAATCTTCAACAATGTCATATTCAATTTGTGTTTTAATGGACAGAGATTTATCAGCGCTCACCTTCTCTTCATTTGGCTTAGGCAGTGTTCTGTTTTGTTTAGGATCCTATATGGTATTGGTAAATTCCGGAATCTGATCAGCCAAGGATTTATCTTGAAACTTATTTTTGATATTTCTTTGCAACCTTCGGATATTTGGGAGCAGAAGACTGTCATCACTAACCACACCATTGCTTCTAGTTGTTATGTTAGCTTCCCTGATGTCCCTGTGTCCTTGAGTATTTTCCTCTTCTGCATCTAATAAGGAGACAGAATTCCATAATGCCATGGTCTCTTCTTCCTGTTCTTTTGTAGAAACAGAAGCAGCACTTTCTTTCTTTTCATCCTCATCCTCTTCCGTTAATCTCGAATCCAACATCTGATTCATGACTAATGTCATCGAATTTATCCATTGTGGACATTTCTTTTCGGAATGAGGTTGTTGATGGAAAGTACAGAAATTTTCCATCCCTATCTCAATCAGATTCATGGATGCAGTTTTTTGACGAGGAGGTTGGGGCTGATTGTTGTCCTCTCTTTTCTTATAATATGGCCTGAAGAACTTCTGTGCTTCTTTTTCCTTTTCTAAGTCTATGATCTTATTGGATAGATTTTGCATCATTTTAGCCATGCTTTCATAATTTGGTGTCCTTTCTTCTTTAGGTTTAGTGAACAATAAGGTTTTTTTGCCCGCACCCTTCTCTCCTGATTCCTCTAGATAATCTTCAATGCTTTCTCTTTCTGCTTCCACCACTTCTTCCTCTTCATAGGTTTCATTCAAAGTAGGCTTGGCCCTACCCTTTGCAAACATGGCCAAGTCAGGGCCCAATGCTGAAGTATAGTATTCAATCCGTACTTTGTCTGAAGGCTTATTTGTTTCAGAGAAATTTTTAAGATATGCTGCAAACCTTTGTGTGAAACTGTGCACTTTTTCCCTTTTTTCTTTCTTTAATGCACACAGTCCTTTCATGAGGGCATCGTGGGTCTTTCGTGTTGCGTACTTTCTCCTAAACATTCTTTCAAAGGTATCCCAGTCTGGGATAGAGTTGGCGGGAAATCCAAAATACCAAGAGGCCGCAGCTCCTTTGAGGGTATGCGGGAAAAGTCTACAAACCACATCTTCATGTTCCCCCGCCCTTAATCCTTCTATAGCCAAATAAAAACTCTGTAGATGATCATCTACTAAGATCTTCTCATTAGGGTCAAATTTGGGCAGTAGCTTCTCAAAGGCTTGAGGTAGATCATGCAGAGGTGGGGTGAGATTCAGGGGTGATCTGGCTCTCCATGCCGATGGTGGTGGATTTGGTGGTGGGGGCGGAGGTAGGTTTGCGTTAACGCCGGCCATGAGTAAAGGTGGTGACTGTGGAGGTGAACCGACAGGGGTATGAACAGGAGAAATGTAAGGGGTCTCCGGGCCTTCTTGATTCAGAGGCAGCTCAACTTCTTGCAAGGCAGTTTCTACAAGTTCTTCCCAGTCTCCAACTAATGCCGAATCTTCTACTATGGGACGGTCTTTCTTCTTGTATTCTCTTCAAGGTAATTTGTGAATAATTGGCAACCCTCCAATTTTCTTTATATAAGCAAGGGTGTGTCTCCTCAGATCGTTTACAATCTCGTTGCGAACACAAAATAAATGTTCTCTATTGTCTTCTTCTGGAATTGGATTACGCGGTCCACTACTTTCAGAACTGTAACCAGCGGAATAATCTCAGGAAAACGGGTTTCCCCGGCCAGCCATGCACTGGCGGCCCTCCTTCTAGTGCCAAAACTGTTGAGGCCTGAAAATTCACAGGCGGCAACAGTAACGGATTCTCCCCAATCAACGTTCCCAACTAGCCCGTTGACTGTTTGGAATAGGGAATCCGTCTGGTTTGCGGTCCTGCTACTGTAGGTCAAGAAACAAAACTAAGGCTTTACCGATTGCAGCCTAGCCCACCGAGTTTTTGTATTTTGACTTAAAGAAATGATATGCAAGTGCCTAACTAAATGCAGGGTGATCAAGATGCAAGGAGCGGTCACAAAGTGATGCGTAGGTTCTTACCTCTCGTCTTGTGCTCACAAGAAACCAAACCAGATAAAAAAGAGAAATAAACTAACTATCTATACTATCCCTAGGGAGAAAGGTTATCATTTTGGATGAGCAATACATTTTCACATACATTAAGAAGAATCACAGATAGCTGATACTTCTTCCAAAGCACATGAACGCTAACAGATATTTAAATAACCAGATAGCCGATTATTTTATAACAACATCTATTACTCACAACGAAAAAATATCCAGGAATTACTGAAGAACATTTAGAAAGAACATAGGTTCAGAACTTCGAATGCTCTTATAGTAAATGAAATACAGCTGAAAACGAAATAGTTCCTCTTCAACATAATTCATTGAGTTTTCATTGATACATTTCGCTTTTCACTCTCTCTGACAGGAAAAAATTGCAGTTCCTATGCAAAACGAAGTAGTTCATCTTACAAGCAAACAATTACAAAGTTTTCCAGGGGAAAAATCCCTTTCCAAGTGCCTCGTCCCTCTATTTAAACTATAATCACAGAGCGTTTTGTTTTCCAGACGCATGGTCTTTCGGTTTCTCAAACTCTTCACATTCCGATCTTTTGTCATGATGTGATCATGACAACTTGGTAACTGATCCGTTTCTGGGATCATGCCTTTACAGCTCAGGACTTCGTCTTCCATTTGCCTCTTTTCAGTCATACCTCTACCAAATGAGTTAGTCTTTCTTCTCGTCGTGGCAGATTGACCGGTCACCTGGAAATTGCCTGCATTCCAATTAAGAGCATGATTCAAACGACAAATATCATCAATTAACCAATCCACAAGGAAATGGCCGAGCGAACCGCATACGAGCCTGGCAATATTCTATGGTCGCCGGAGGGAAAAACAAGTCGGCAGTTAGAGAGAAGCGAGTTCAAGAGCCTGGGGAAATAGTCAGCTGCAATGTTCGGTGAAGTTTAAGTCGCATCCAAGTGAAACGCGGGCGGGAGGTGTCATGAGTCGGACGTCAGATGGTTTTAGCTTCGGAAGCCAGAAGATTTAAGCCCCGCAACGGCGGAGGAGGAGAGCTAGAGGGCACGCGGAATGGATGGGAAACTAAGTCGGACGTCAAAAGAGACTCAGATCAGACGCTGGCTATCTCTTCTCGGCCACAATGGTGGGCGAACAGAAGCTACGGACAAGAGATTTACAGTTAACATACATTGGGCGTCGGATGGTTTAGGAAATTGGATGAAAGAAAAGTCTAGGAGCCGCAACAGCGGAAGGGTTGAAACTTCGCAGCCCCTGATCCAGCAATAAAAGAGGCCCGCTTATAGGGAAACTCAAGTATTTGAGCAGTTCTAAGGATCGGTTGTAACCAAAATCGCTTCTTTTCACAGAGGATGCGCTGAAGAACAGCAAATTTTCTTCTCTTCGACCCCACATTCACGACTCAAACCCAAAAATGAACAAGGCATACATAAATTACTGACATCCACCTTCAGAGAAATGGAAGAAATCACGCTCAAGAAGATCAATGATCAAGCCATACAAAAATAATGAGGAGGGGCCCAGAAATTAAAACATTAATTTGGGGGAGGGGGAAACAGTTGTGGCAGCAACAGGTTCATCTGATACACTGATAAGAGGTTAGAGGCAAGACCTGGAACATACAATACATTGCTGAACTTACCATGGTCAAGATCAATCCTTCCTTTCCCCAAACTGTCAGTGAGAGAGTCATCTCCCAGCACTATTGGTGGACCTTTCGACATGCCAAGAGAGGAGAATGCCTCCTTGGTCAAAACCATATGTCTTGAAGCTCCAGAATCTATGATGAATCTAGGTGAGCTTGATGTGCCAACAACCAATGCATGTACTATCTCTCTGTCCTCTGAATTTGATCCTCCTTCCCTCTTCTTTGAGCTATCAGGAAGGGATATGTTATTCTTCTCGAGGAGTTGGGTCAGCTTGTTAATTTGCTTCTTCATGCAGGAGCTTTCAGGATGATATCCGTTACTGCAGTATGTGCACTTGCTCATTTCTCCTTTGTTCTTCTTCTTCTAGAAGTTCTTCTTGGAGCCTTGGGGCTCCTCCTGAGACTTGTTCTTGTCTCTCTTTTTCTTAGCTAGCTTCTTAGCTTTCTTCTTGCCTTTTGAAACCACCCTCGATTCTCCAGCAACCAAATATTGGTCTTTGGAACGTTTGATGGTGCCCATCATCACCAGTTTATCTTGTTATTGTGTGAGGGATTCCACGAACTCTGCAAGCTTAGGCATATTCTAGGATCGAGCTGTCAACTTGGTGGCATGGAAGGTTGAAACACACACTGAATAGTCAGGGACAAGCTTCGAGAGTATGGCCAAAACTAGTTGTTCCTCCTTCTTGTCAATTCCACACTATTTTAGCTGCAAAACAAGGGCTTTAAACTTGGAAAAGTAGAGTTGCAGGGATTCAAAGTTGTTGGGACTCAAAAAGATCAATTCATTCTCAATTTGATGTCCTCTCATGTCATATATCTTACCAAAAATATCTACAAGCTTCTTCGAAACTTCATTAGGTGATGCCAATCCATCAAGATGGAAGAGGAGGTCTCTGGATATGCTCAGACACAAAAGACCATAGGCCTCATCCCTCCTTTTGTGCCATTTAATTTTCTCTGCAGCTACATTAGGCTCTGCTTCAGTTCCCATAGTCACCATGTAGAGACCTTTCAATCTCAACAGTATCTCCATCTCTGCTTTCCATTCAAATAAATTAAATGGGGTCAAGATGATCTTCTGAGATTGATCCATAGCTCAAAAATTGTCCCTTCAATCGGCAGAATATCTCCCAGTCAAGATTTTGAACCTACAATTGCAATATGGAAGGATAGAAATCAATCTACAAAGGCTCTGATACCATGTGGAAATTGAACCCAGGTGATAGAACAATTGCACTCACAAAATTGCTAATCAAACATGCAAATTTACACACAAAGGAGACTGAAATTGGAGCATAACACTAATTTGTATTGAATAAGTGTACAATATACAACCTTGTGAAGTAATATGCTGCTACAATAAATAATTAGATGATATATTTTAATGCATAAGAATGCCATTCAAAATAGTCAAAAGCGGGCTTACTAAATCTAGTCAAATCCCCCATAGGTGCATAAAACAGTTTCCAAATCTACCTAGGAGCTCACGAATTGGAAAAGTCAAGTAGGAAAGCTAATAGGTGATGGAAATACAACTCATAAATGCTTTTATTAGGAGAAAATAATGGAGGATGATGAGCGAAAAAAACAAGTCAACTACACCTAGTATTACTTTCCCTTTTGCCATAAATCTCAGTAAAGCAGGCAACAAAGAAAAAAAAAGCAAATATGCGCTAGGGAGGATCTGGAATAAAGCAGATATTCTAAATATGGATTCTAGGAGGTTTCCCAAGTGCTCCATGACTCATTTTTAGCAAGTTTGATTTCCAGGACATGTGGAAGACAACTTGCATAGAGTGGAATATTGGAAACTAGGCAAATAAGACAAAAATGGATTAGTTAATGTCTAAGGTAGCTAACTATGGATTGATTATTCTAGAAAATTTGGCATGGGAAGATAATGCCTTCATACATATGCATCCACAACTACCCAAGCGTTGAGGACAAAGCTTGTATGAAGGGGAGGGGCATGTTAAGCCCTAAATGTTGGGCACAATCCCCCTTATAGTGTGGCACTTTACCCCTATATGGTAGTGCATTACATATTATTGATGTATACTTGGGTCTAGTAGTGGTTTTATTAGTTGTTATTTTACACCTTTGTCTCCTATATATAGGAAGGATATATTTTCATTTGAGCAAGCATTGTATATTGTCTTGTCTTGGGTACACCAGTACATTGTGTAAGGAGGTTCCTCCCTCGAAGAGGATTGTTATTTATATCTGCTCTTCATTATTAAGGAACAGATTAATCTCTTTTGCTCTCTTTATTATAATTGTATGTTATATGGGAGTTGTTTGCATATCAGTTGCTGATATAAATATTATGTAATCTATATTTGGGTTGGAGGAATATTTGATGTAAATCTCCATTCTATTGTATGCAAAAAAGTGTGCGGTTGAATATTATAATGCATAGATTTGAAATTTATAAATACAAGTACCATTGATATATCCAACTTAGACAACAGTTAGGAAAAGTATTTGACAATAATTCCAAACAATAACACTCCAATAGTAAATACAAAAACATACCAATCAGACTTGGTAGAGACATACAGTTTGTACCAAAATATGGTTACAAACTATTTAACAAAAAACCTCAATCATAAAACAAACACGTTAGCTAGAACAATAGTGGGATGGATCATTCAAGGAAATTTTTTTACCAAATCACTAACCCAAATACATAAACAATTGGTCAATATGTCATAACTCCAGCAAGAGAAGTTTGTGATAGTGACACTAGGATAGTGTTTCCTACTGTTTGATGAAATGTATAAGACATAATATAGACCAACATGTAAAGTTAATAATAGTCTACAATTGTTTGAGGGTCATTATAAGGTAAGTAAGGCTTGTTATTTAAAGTGTTTTCCAAATCTCTTGAACCAAAATGCACAACCATCTAGTACAAATATTGGATCATAGTCAGTCATAGATATTACAATTGCATCAAATATGTGCTTCCTACAATCCTGAGGGGAAATTATTGAAAAAAACGTTTTTAAATTGTTTCCAATGAGTGACCATCACTGTACCTTTCAATTTCAACATTGGTGACTTGGTAGGAAGGTTTTCTTTCAGTGGATTAATGTGGATCAATATAAACAAAGAATTATTGGTAGAATTGTTACAAGATTCTCAAGAATATCATAAGAATAATTCCATTGTTAGATCACCCTGAGTGGTTGGAGTCTTACTTGATAGTCAAGAATAAGAAAGAGAGGTTCAAATACGAAGTATTTAGTGATGTGGATGCCTCATCACTTCACGAGTAATGTTTGATATAACCTTAAGATGACTTATTGGAAGTGCATGCACCAATTCATGTTGAAGATGTGTGTAATGATTTTGATATCCCAATCAAGGAAAATGATGAACATGGTAACCATGAAAGTGAATACAAATAATAAATTTTGGATGATGGTTTCCATGAGTCCCATCATTTGATAGGGAAAAAGAAGGTACAAAAAGATCGAATTATGGAATACATAAAACATTTTGATGATACACATGCACTGGTGGTGGATTGTTGTTGGAGAGATCCATGGACATATTATATTTTGGTAGGAGAACCTTTCCTTTCATTTTTTAAATCACTTAGAGAAGAAGTTTTAGTAACTAAATCAAACTACCTACACCTTATTTCTAATATAGATCATCTTCTCATGCTTGATCAGATGTACCATGGTACACTACAAGGCAAGACATGATTAATCATAATCTTGAGATCACCCATGATTCCTTGAAGAGAATGAAAAAGGCCCTTCAAGAATTAGAGATGTAGGTTGAGTAGCTTTGTGTGGAGTTTAGTAGTTTACATCCTTCACCCTACATTGCAAAGAGTCAAACATATATCAAATCCTTAAGATAGGAGAAGGTTGGTGGCACGTATGATTTGATGGAGGAACCTCGTGTCATATAATTCAAACATTCAATCATTGGCGAAGAAATATGACCAGGAGGTTTTTATTTTGCACATACTTTTCATTATAGGGGTCATGAGCTGCCTCTTTTGGAGATCCCATTGAAGGATCAAGTTAGATCCATAGGTCGCATAATAGAGCATATACTTTGTGGACTATCCAAAAAGAAGTGTTTGTATCCATGGATTGTGGGGATAGGTATATTTTAGATGAGGACACATCTATCAAGGATCAAAGTTTAGGTTACACTAGTGGAGTGATTGATACAGTGGTACATACATGATATAGAATGGTACAGGATGGTATAGTACTATACAATTGCACATAGTGGTATATAGTGGAACTTAGAGGAGATCCATACTCTTAGTTTGGGGAGATTATAGAGGAAAGAAATCCACCTTGTTGTAGCAATGCTTGGACTATGGAGACTGTTTTCTTAATAACAATATTGCTTGTGATGATGGAGAGAGTATTCTTGCGCACCTTTGTGAGGAAACAATTTTGGATGTATGTTATTCTGTAGGTGTAGAGTGGAGTCTATGTGACTATTCAGATTGTTCATGTGTGCATAGGAATGAGTTACATGGAGTGATATATTCCTTGGATATCGATTTTTAATTGGAACATAAGTAAATATAGGTTAGTGAGTAGGATACTCACACGAATTCTCTTGGGTATCATTATGAGTTCTTGGTTATGCCCTTGGGGTTGACTAATGCATCTCCCAATTTATAATTTTGCATACAATTATAGAGGATTCTATTGTTTTCCTTTAATGCTCTCACTATATACGACAAACGTGAGAGGAACCCTTGAGACAGTTAGACGAGACATGGGACATTATGGACATGAAAAATACTTTTTTTTATGGCATGTGTTAAGTGCATAAGATTATATACATATATTGATAGATGGAGTCACCTACTATAGAGGAAGTAGATTTCTCTTTGTAGTTTGGAATGAACTAGAGACCTTAGAAATAACATGGTTGACTCATAGTACATTGTTTACACCAAACTATTGCATATAGAAATCATAGATGAGACTCGGTTGGATTCCAATAGTTATTAGTGGAGAACAACAACACTTAGTAAGAGTTGACAGTGATGGATATTCAATTTGCTTATGCGCTTCAAGGATTTATCTAGTTAGTAGATAACTTCACCTTTTATGCTACAAGGTTGTGACAACAATTGATCTATTTCATTTTTGGTTCATTTGAGAGGAAATTCTAAGACTTGTATGATATGGGAAGACGTGGTTTCCCTTCCATCACCTTGGATCGACTCTAGTTGTGGATTGGTATACTTTGAATTCACTGAGGTTCCTTGGAATTATTTTATTAATGATCATGGGTTATACCCTTATAGGTATTTCATTGTGGGATTCTGAGAGAGGAGGACACTATATGTGCATGATGGTTAGGCAATTATGATCAAAGTGACATAGAATCGGCGTGTCAGTTCCTTTATGGGAACTAGTATAAAAATGGGTGATAAATGACCAAGTGATCAAGAAATTTGGTCAGCAAGTGAAATAAATGACTAAACAACCAACAAAGTTTGTCACCACAATGATTTTAAGTGAAATATGACCAAATTTGAGCAATTTTAAGTGATCACAACTAAAAGTGACCAAAATAAATGACTAATTTAGACATGGGATAAAAATATGACTAATTTAGTCATGGGAAAAATTATCACTAATTTACTCATCGAAAAAAATATGACTAGCTATTCTAAGTTGATAATTATATAATATGTTAAGCAATAGATAATTGCAATTTTGACTATAAAATCTTACAATTTCATAAATTTTAACACTACAACATTAAAATTTATGAAATTGGGGTCTTTGAATCCATCAATGGAATTAAAATTTATGAAATTGTAATAAATTACGTAAATTTTAATGTTGCAGATGGAATAAGAGACCCATTAAAAGTACAATACACTTGTCTCACTCTCTTGCAATCTAGGAAAAACATAAATACTAGTCCACCCTAAATTCTAAAATATAAACTGTTAGAATATAATCCGTTAGGGTTATATAATGTAAATAAATAAATAAATAAATAGTAGGAATCCAAACAGGCTGAGCGGAAGGTGAAACCCAACCGCCATGTGATTTGTATAAATATAGGCATTTGCATTTGAATAAAAAATCAATCGGGAGTTATTACCAACAAGTGGTATCAGAGCGTTGCCATAACTCCTACCTGTTGCCAGTCTGCCCATTCCTAGCATTCTTCTTGCCAGTCCATTGCCAGACTGCTCCATCAATCTGCCAGTCGAGTCGCATGCATTGTCTACATTACAATTCCTTCATGATTGAGTTTGTGTGCTGGAAACCCTAATCCCTTGAACGTGGTGAATGAGTATCCTTCTGCTGTGTGAGTTTGAGTATATCAAAGCTGCGATTATCCTTTCACCATTTCCACTAGAGATTGGTGAATCTGGTCTGTAGTGTCTCCAAAATTCTCCATACAATTTTTGCTGGCCGCCTCTTCATTCCCCATCGCTCCATTATATGTTGATACTACTGCGTACGTTGGAGACTGATGTGTAAGTTGGAGACTGCATCCGAGTTGGTATATTGCAGCGAGAATACTTTGAGACTCCAGCTCTCAACTGTATAGATCTCGTCCATGTTCCATGTATTGGTACTAAAGTCATAAAAGCAAACTCCTAGTGTCACGACAGGATCATAACTGCCAGTCCCAGAATCATAACGCCCCCTCACTTCAATTCCAAAGACATACAGTCTCTTTTCAATCTGCTGAAACCCTTTAGTGGGATCTATTTTGGAGTAGCGGTTCCGTGAATGAACATCTAATTGTAGAGGAGAGTGCTGGAAAAGGTGGGGCTCGACAGCTTGTTTCCCAGATGAAATGCCAGCGCCTGTTCCATGGTCCTTTGAACCAAAATTGTCGAGTATAGATAGCTTGCCAGGGAGAGCTCCCCATCCGCATAATGCTTTGCTTCACACCTCAATTGCTGCCATATCTCATCATTTTCCTCCATCGCAAAGCCATTCTCAGACCCCATTTCCAGACTCTGCAACCAATTCGATAGTCCACCTGAGAGAGAGGCAGAAATATTGTACACCGACTGTTTTGATTTACTCCTCCATGTGAAGCTACATTTTGATTTGCATGAAGCTGTGCTGAAGTCACATTGAAGGCTGCACTGGAGATGAGACTGCAATGCAATACTGGAGCTGAGTATATGCATTGTATGTTGGCGGTATTGCTGAAGACTGGTGTTTGAAGACTACGTTGAAGACCCATGGACGCTGTAAACTTGAATGTGCGCCGTTTTGCTGTACGTTGTGAGCGTGAAGAGACTCTTGATTGAAGCAGCATGAAAGTTGAAGAGCCCGTGTTGTGAGAGATGCGACTTGGTTACTCTCATATTTTGTGAAGTCACGTTGTTGCAGAGGAGAGACTCGAGACTGCGTGGGAATGCGCTGAAGAAACATCGTGAAGAGACTGCGTGGACTGTGAGGAATGAACTGAAGGCTGCGTTGGAGATATTATGAGCCTCTGCAGGGAATAAATATGTAGTATGAGCCTGTATTAATACATTTTTGCCAAAGATTGTATACATCAGATTTCCCTTCATCTATTTCGTATTAGGAATTTTGTGTGATAGACAGTCTCAGATATAAATTTTCAATTGAAGACTGACTGATAGATTGAAGAGTTTGTTATATTGCTTGGTGAAAGTGCATAAACCCTATTTTTGACCTAATTCCTTGCATGGAGTAACTGAGACCTCTGGCGCCGAATGTCTGAAGAAACATGACCTTCTGTTGAAGTGTATATGCTGTAGCTTCCCTTCTCTGACTGCGTGGAGGATCAACTGTGAATTTGAAGGGTCAAATTGCTGCAAAAATGCTGGTGTTTTTGTAATTATTATGCCTTTTTTACAATATTGCTGCAAACATCCACTTGAAGACTGAAGTTGTGATGACATTCTACGTGAAAGAAGATTGCTGAGACTACCCATCATGTTGACTGCATAAAATTTTGAAGAGCTGAGATAATTGTTGACTGTTGGTTGTAATATTTTCTCTGTCATTGTATCATCTTTGAAACCTGAAGTTGAGATTGTAAATCACCTTGGCAGAGACTGTAGACCTGCAAGGTTATTGTTTTCCATTTTATCTCATTCTCTTTGTCATATCAAGTTCATTATTGTAAATTACACTAACAGTTGTAAAGATGCACTCTTTGGCATCCAGTATTGGTGCTGCCCTAGCTGGCAAAGACCAATCCAAAGACCCTTCCAAGGGAGATTGCAGCAAGAGAGTACAAGGAAGAAGAAATTTTAGAGGCAGAGGGGGCAGAAGCAAAAGATTAGATTTGCAGTGCAAGCATTG